>RCUC01116222.1:0-11736 GCA_003697995.1 Taxidea taxus jeffersonii | reverse complement strand
CCCCCCCCAGCATAGGGCATCTCATAGCCACTGTGGTATGGGTCAGAGCTGTGCTCATCCCTGAGGGTGGGGGACACAAAAGTCAGACAGAGAAGGGAATCATGTCTCCAGAGCACGAAGGAGGACGGGATGGAGGAAGGGGCATATGGAATGTGGTCTCTCACCCAAGGGTTTAAGGGGATAAGAAAGATGGGTTTATAAGAAGTCTGAGAAAAGGAAATTATAAAGTCCTCAGTGAAAGTGAAGAACACAGCCGGGGCCAAGTGGAATTGAGGCTGAGGAGAGAAGCCAGAGAAACCGTTGCCACCTCACCAGTCTCGCCTCATGCGCTTCTGCGGGGGACTGAGCTCGTGGCGGGGAGGAGAGAAGCGCTCTCGCCGATTCCGGTCATAATCCCGATATTCCCCCCGACTGCGCCGCTCCCGGCCACGGTCCCACTCTCTGGCGATAAGAATGAGCAACAGTATTAGGACACAGCCAGGCATGCTCCTGGACAGGCCCTTCCCACCCTGAAACACAAGACTAAAAGCCCACAATTATAAAACCATTCTCTAAACAGAAAAGAAAAAGACTCTTGCCTACTGCCATCATTTCAGCCAATACCCTCAAGCGGACGGCTCTCCAAGCTTGCTCCACTTCTCCTATTTCCCTGAGAGCAGGGCTATCAACCATCACCAGGCACGAAACTTATCAAGTGTCGCCCTCACAGCTCACACAACCTACTGGCTTGCTAATCCTCTGCCTCAGAGCCTATCAAAGCTGTCCTCTTCCCTGCCCTGTCCACAAACTGCCCCCGTCTGTGTGCGCTGACCCTGGTCATTTCCCCTCTAACTGCAGCATCTGGTGTACAGATCTCTGGTCCCTCCCACTTCTCTCCTGTCGAAGTGATGAGTGATCTTTCTCAAACATAAATGCAATCATGCCATGCCCTTCCTTGCTAGATGCCAGTGCACAACACTGTTCAAAACCTTGGTTCCTGCTGTCATTCCAGCCTCCCCACCAGTTACTAGCCACCTCCATCCCAACCTTAACAAAACAGACATCTTTGCTCTGGCCCCGGGGTTTTCAAACGTTTGGTCTTCGGACCGCTAGCCACCCCACCTCACACTCTAAAATTACTGCAGGGCACCTGGGTGGCTCAGTCGGTTAAGCATCTGCCTGCAGGGGCGCCTGGGTGGCTCAGTGGGTTAAAGCCTCTGCCTTCGGCTCAGGTCATGATCCCAGGGTCTTGGGATGGAGCCCCGCATCAGGCTCTCTGATCGGCAGGAAGCCTGCTTCCTCCTCTCTCTCTCTTCCTGCCTCTCTGCCTCTCAGGATCAGAGTCCTGAGATCCAGCCTCGATTCAAGCTCCCTGCTCAGTTGGGAGCATGCTTCTCCCTCTCCCACTCCCCCCGCCCACTTCTGCGCGCGTGCTCGCTCTCTTACTCTCTCTCACAAATAAGTTAAATCCTTAAAAAAAAGAAAGGAAGAAAGAAAAGTGCTATTGTTTTTGCATTTAACAAATCTTTTCAAGGCCTGGCTTAATACGGACAGCTGAATTCTCATATTTACTTTTTTTTTAAAGATCTTATTTATTCATTTGAGAGAAACTGAGAAAGCGATATAGAGAGAGAAGGAGTGGGGGTGGGGGCAGGGGAGCAGGGAGAGCAGAGGGAAAGGGAGAAGCAGACTCCCAGCTGAGCAGGGAGCCCTACACGGGGACAGATTCTAGCACTCTGGGATCTGGGATGGCCATGACCTAAGCTGAAGGCAGATGCTTAACTGAGCCACCCAGGCACCCCCTCATATTTACTTCTACATTCTATCTATTATAATATGTTGTTTGGTTAAAAAACATGAAGAAAATCTAGCCTCACAGATGCATAGTTGGAAAACAAAATACTCGGGCGCCTGGGTGGCTCAGTGGGTTAAACCTGTCTTTGACTTGATCTCAGGGTCCTGGGATCAAGACCCACATCGGACTCCCTGCTCAGCAGGGAGCCTGCTTCCCCGCCCCCCCGCCTGCCTCTCTGCCTACTTGTGATCTCTATCTGTCAAATAAATAAATAAAATCTTTAAAAAAAATAAAAGAAAACAAAATACTTTAATAGTCTTTTCAGGTAACTGAAACTATACTTTGACACTACCCAAAACTTGACAAGAGAGAGTTTTTTCTTTTTTAAGATTTTATTTATTTGACAGAGAGAGAAAGATCACAAGTGGGCAGAGAAGCAGGCAGAGGAAGAGGGGAAATGGGTTCCCCGCTGAGCAGAGAGCCCGATGCAGGGCTTGATCCCAGGACCCTGAGATCATGACCTGAACCGAAGGCAGAAGCTTAACCCACTGAGCCACCCAGGTGCCCCAAGAGAGAGTTTCTTTTTTTTTTTTTTTTAAAGATTTTATTTATTTATTTGACAGACAGAGATTACACAAGTAGGCAGAGAGTCAGGCAGAGAGGGGAGGGGAGAAGCAGGCTCCCTGCTAAGCAGAGAGCCCAATGCGGGACTCGATCCCAGGACCCTGGGATCATGACCTGAGCCGAAGGCAGCGGCTTAACCCACTGAGCCACCCAGGCGCCCCAAGAGAGAGTTTCTTAAGAGCAAGCTGCAGCACTGAATCCGAAACCTTATCAATAAACAACTCTGCTACATTTAAATCCATTGTTCTATCTTGTCTCTGAGTGGATCTTGACATATCTTATTATACAACATCAAAATACCATATTCACTAGCATCACTACCTATTCTCATCAAAGAAGTCTGAAAGCAACAGGAAATTGTCAAACTCACACTAGTAGTACAAGTTTTCCAAAATTTTAGTTTTCACTGGAAAGTTCCACTTCCTCACTAGCAACAAGGCTAACAATCTTCCTTGAAGTAATAGATTCTTAGTCTGTTTTCAAGAAAATATCAAATAAACAAGTAGGATTAACTACTGTTTGACAATCTTTCGTTCAGGCAAAAATGGCACCCCACCAAAAACAAACAAACAAAAAACCTGTTAGCTCAACTCAAACCACAACCCCAGGCTCTTCTTTAAGGTAACCACTGTACTCCTATCCTCAATGCAAGTGCTTTACGTGTACCTTCCACTCAGCATGCATACAAAGATGCACAGACAAGAATCCAACTTAGTAAGATTTTAAATTTTGCTGCTTCATTAAGGACATTAAGTGAAACTGGCTTTTTTTTTTTTTGAAGATTTTATTTATTTATTTGACAGAGAGAGATCACAAGTAGGCAGAGAGGCAGGCAGAGAGAGAGGAGGAAGCAGGCTCCCTGCCGAGCAGAGAGCACGATTCGGGGCTGGATCACAGGACCCTGGGATCATGAACTGAGCTGAAGGCAGAGGCTTAACCCACTGAGCCACCCAGGCGCCCCCAAATTGGCTTTTTTTTAAATGCTTGGTGCCATTGCCTTGATTTGCACTAAGACAAAAGCAGTTTTCCCACCAATGCAAACAGCAATACGGTGAAAACGACAATCCTACCTTAAAGTTGCTATAAAAATACTTCTAATACCACAGATCCCTAGGGTCTGTGGACCACATTTTGAAAACTGCTACTTTACTATTTTTTTTTTTTAGAAGAGGAGAGAGGCATCGGAAGAGAGAGAGAGAATCTTAAGCAGGCTCCATGCCCAGCAAGGAGTCCAGCACAGGGGCAATCTCCACACTGTGAGATCATGACCTGGGCCGAAATCAATAGTCTGACGCTTAACCGAATGCGCCCTCCCAGGCACCCCTGAGAACCACTACCTTTTTTTTTTTTTTAAAGATTTTATTTATTTATGACAGAGAGAGAGAGAGCAAGAGAAGGAACACAAGCACCAGGGAGCTGGAGAGGGAGAAGCAGGCTCCCCGGGGGAGCCGGGGGCCCATATGGGGCTCAATCCCAGGACACTGGTGACCTGAGCCGAAGGCACAAGCTTAATTACTGAGCCATCCAGGCGCCCCAAGAACCACTACTTTAAAACAAACAAACAAACTAGAACATGGGCTCTTTTCTGCACAGTTTTATGTCCCCGAGTCCAAACTGTTGACTCCACCTGTGCCTGGGGAATTCCCATTCATCTCTCCAAGTCTTGCTAAGTGTCACTTTCCTGTGCTCTCTCCGCCATTATCACCTCCAACACGACTCCCCTACTTTAGATCTGCTCCTTCAACTCTTCACCATCTTTATGATGATCCCTCGTACATACTCAACTGCAGCACACTCAAGGCCATTTTGCCCTCCACTCTGGGCCCCTGACGATAAATTATTTAATCACAGTAACTACTTCTTGGCCTTTCTCAGAATTCAGAACACCTCTGACTTTCTTCTTCCTTACAAAACACGGGGTGGGGGAGCACCACATGGTCTCCCCACTGAAGAAATACACTGACTACAGACTGGAGGCTTCACTAACCTCACTTTTCAAAATAACACTGAATGAATAAATGCTATTACAGTTAAGTCACCTCAACCCCCCCCCCAGTAAGGTTTTGTGATGTCCCTTTTTTTTTAAAATATTTTATTTGTTTGACAGGCAGAGAACACAAGCAGGCACAGAGGCAGAGAGAGAGAGGAAGAAGCAGGCTCCCCGCCGAGCAGAGAGCCCGATGTGGGGCTCGATCCCAGGACCCTGGGATCATGACCTGAGCCGAAGGCAGAGGCTTTATTTAACCCACTGAGCCACCCAGGCGCCCCGTGATGTCCTTTAGATTAAAAAAAAAAAAAAAAAAATCGTTTCTATTAGTTTATTGGAAGTGATGTCAGATTTCTCTCTGTGGAAAAACCTTAACCATATTTAACTCAAGGGCATCCCAGAAAGCGAAAGACTAGTTGAGTCAAACCTAATCAACTAACCTAAACCCTCACTGCCCTCAAGAACTCTTTCCGATTTTAGAGAAGAAATTTAACCATATCCTGACAGGGAACAGGTCCGGTCTGATGAGCCCTCCAGTCTAGTCAATTCTAAAACATTACTTTCTTTGAATCCACCTGTTTCCGGAGTAACTTACAAAAAATAAAACTCAGCATCTTCAAGCACATGCATAAGTACTACTTCCTCCTACTCAAACTTGTGGACATTTCAAAAATCGAGCCAGAGCGGGGGAAAAAAAAAACATCTCTGGCCAACATCGAATGGGTTGACCGACCCGAAACGGTCGCGTATAAGCGACTTCATGAGGTTCACCCTATAAAATAATAATAAAGGCAATGCAATGAGGGCGGAGTGCCACAGAATGAGGCAGGGGGACAAAACTGAGGAAAATAAGTCTTACCGGTCATTCCAATCGTCCCCTCGACGTCTTTCATCTCTTTCCCGGGAACGGTCATAGTCGCTGCGCTCCCTTCTGAACTTGTCCCTGCGCCTTCGGTCATACTCGTCATCGCTGTCACCCATGGCGCGGTCTGAGGGGGCCTGGAGCCCAGACAGGGGTGGTCAGGGTGCAGAACAATGACGAGGAGAGAAAAGGCTCCGGAGCGCTCCGGAGCTGCACGCTCGCCTCCCTCCACAAAAGCCGGCCTTCCGCTGTCCCCTCCATCCTAAGCCCTCTCCCCGCGCAGGTGGACGGCTCCGACACTCTCCGGGCCCGGGGAGGGGGTCTCCCTGCCCACACCCGCCGGCCGCCCGAACCCGCTCCCGCCCGCTGCAGCCCCGGCTCTCCAGGCCCCGCCCCTCCCCCACCTGGGAGCGGTCGCGGCCGTTAGCCTCGAGCTCCCGCGGGCGAGTTTTCCGGGAGACCTGGGCCCGCCTCCTGCTTCGGGCGCGCGACGAGGATGGCGCGGACGATGAGGGGGAGACGCGGGGCTCTTAACGAGGGGGCCAAGGAGACGAAGAGAAAGTGGGACAGCCGGGGATGGGCGGTCGGCGCGCGCCCCTCGCGCTGCGCCTGCGTCACCGACGGAACGGAGCCCCAGCCACAAACTACACCCCCGCGGCCTGAACTGGAACTTAAAACACACAGATCGAGCGGATGGGAGCTCCCGGGGATGATGGGAAGGGGCGGGGATCCGGAAGTCTCGCGCGCTTTCCGGAGCGAGAACTGCGCGGACGACAGAAATTACGGGAGCCGAGGTGGGCCAAGCGAGGCCTCGGGAGGGCGGTTGGTATTTCTGGACTTGAAGGAGACTTTCTTCTGTCCGAGGTCGAAGGTTGCTCTACCTCGGATGTGTCCGGGGCCTGAACCAGTTCGTGTCCAGTTATTGACCCCCCCCTCACCCTGCTCGGGGAGCCTTCTGCCCTCATGCGGGGCTGTTTCCCCTTCTGGTGCAAGGCGCGGAGTTGGGGAGCGCAGGCCTTTAGCAGGCTAGAGCAACCATTTTAAAGCATCTCCCACCATTTTGTGCTGCGCCAGAGAGGCGGGCTTTGTTGCCGCCTCAGTATTTACCACCTGCAAACCCCTATTGCTGCTGTTCTGCCACAGAGGCGCCCCAACCTGTAGGCAAAACCGGCAGACCCGTCTTCTCCCCAGCCAGGACCTGGTTATAGGTTGAGGTCTTGATCGACAGGCGCGGTCTAAATGCACCACCAACCCCGCAGATAAGGCCAAGTCCTTGTCCGGGGAGCGGAGTGTGAAGGCTTAATAGGAAATGCTGCCTCCTTGGGGCATGCTGCAGCCTCACTCCAAGTACGGAGGCGTGGGGTGTCTTTACATCAAGCAACTACGTCTGCAAGAGTGCCTAGTGGCGTTGCAAAAAACTAGGTCTAAGAAGACCCAGCCAGGTTCTGATGGTGGCCATCAGGGAAGCGCCCAATCTGAGATGGCTCCGCCTACAAAAATGCAGACACTGGGCAACAGGTGTGCTTGCATTAGGCTGCTGTGAGAATCGGACGAGACAATACACTTCAAAGTGATGTTGGAAACTCTTGAGGGATTATTATTTCACGATGGGAGGAAGAAGAGACAGCATTTGGTGACAAAGTTGTAAAGGCAGATGTCAGGGAGGGTGGCTGATGGGAAGGGAGAATGTTATAATGCTTCTGGAAAGACTCAGCAGTCGGTGGTGACGGTGGCCGAGAGCTCCTGGATGCGCCAGGCACTGCACGCCTTGCACAAGATGTGCCCGTCCAGTGGGTAGCAGCCCTGACACTCGCCCTCAGAGGACAGCAGCAGCCCACACTCCTGTTGAGACAGAAGGAACAGCTTTCTACCAGGCCCGAAGCCCTGGGTTCCGCACACCCAGCACCCAGGACCCCCAAGAACCTCCCCTTCCCCTTGCCCAGGCCCCCTGACCTCGCACTTATAACAGCCAATGTGAAAACTGCGATCCAGAGCAACGATTCGTACTGTCTCCTCCTGACCTGGCTCGGGCATGATGGCCCCACCACACACCGAGCATCGTGGGGCAAACTTCCTGCGGGGGAGTGGGGGAGGGAACCAAGGAGGTTGTTAAGCCCCTGAGTTGGAGGGGACTAACCATGGAACCCAGAGAGGGTCGGATACTCGAGGGAATGGGAGAGGCTTGAGGTATGAGGTATGGTCTTGGATCTTAGAAGAGAGAGTGACGGGTAACAAGAAAGAAACAAAGCCAGGCGTGGGAAACTGGAGAGACTGGCACTGAGGCATGAAGGAGAAATGAGGAAGATGGGGAGGGTCAAACATCCTGAGACAAAGATGGGAGATGCGGCCTGACCTGTGGAAGTCCTCGATGCAGTGGATCTGGCTGGTGGCGTCCACTGTGAAAGGGATGCCATCAAGGCCACGGTGGCACACCACACAGGTGAAGCAGCTGGGATGGTAGGCCTTCCCCATAGCCCGCAGGATCCGGTCCAAGATGGGTTGGGAGCACGTGGAGCACTTCTCCAGGGTGGCCTATTAGGAAGAAGGGTGGGAAGTTCGGGGCTGAGGCGTCCCAGGCCAGACAGGCACCCTGCTGGCCCACCCATCTGTTTTCGTAGCTCCCTGCAAGGGATTCAGGGAAAAGCGGCCTTGAACAGATCAGAGTGTAAGTCCCAGCACCACAGCTTCCTGGAGAAGTGATTTTGTCTTTGAGCTTCAGTTTCCTTCAGTAGGAATAGCTGCTCCGTGGGGATAGTGGTGTGGGAATTTAACATACATTCCCCTTGACACTAAAATAAACGTCTCACGTTTGTAAAGGACTCTTGTCCTTTCCCTCCAGCAGCCAGTGATCTTGCTACTTTCCTCCCTCCCTTCCTATCAGTTTCGTCGACCGGCTTTGAGCTCCAGTCCTCTTCCGGGCTTGGACGTCTAGTCCCCACCTTAAATGGAAGCCCCCCGCCTCCTGCTGCTGACTCCAGCCCCCAGCCCCCACTCACCACGTAGCAGCTTTCACAGTATGCCCTCCTCTCCACGGCGTAGAAATGCTGGCCCCGAAGCTGGGCCCGGCACGTGGAGCACACGAAGCAGCCAACATGAAAGACGCGGTCCAGGGCCACAACGCCAGCCCCGTCCCCAATCACGTCTTCTCCGCAGCCGCCACAGCGCCCTGGGAACAAGGAGGGACAGGGTCCACCAGCGTAGATCAGGCGGTCCTTCGGACTCTCAAGTCCCCTGTCCCCCACTCTTCCCACCTCATGTGGCTCACCAAAGTACTCCCCAGTGGGAGGATGGTTCATGTCGTGCACCAGCTTCTTGGTCAGCCTCTCGAGCTCCTCCTCAGGAGGCTGGCTCAGGGGGACCTGCGAGGGGGAAACCAGGGGTTCAGCCCTCCCTGGAGCTCCCTATGCTGTCAGACTCGCTGAGGGAACCAGGCAATTCCACCCGAAAGCTCATCGGAAGAGGTCTCAGCCCAGGGCTCGGGGGCATACCCCTAGGAGCCAACGTACAGCTCCTGCTCCTCCCTCTTGTATCTCCTGACCAGCACCACACCCCTGGGGATCCAGAGCACCAACACCAGAGGCCTCCCACAACCAGGACACGAAACACCACCCCCGCTGCACCCAATCAGTGTCTGTGAGGACCCCCAAACCCCAGTACCCGGGGCTTACCTGGGGCCCGTACCCGCCTCCTCTTCCTCCTCCTGCAGCCTCCTCTTTAACCCCTGGCCCTGGCTCCCGGTGGCTCCTATAGCCAGCCCCCCAGACTTCACCTCGGCCTGGGAGAGGAAAGTGGGGGCCCGGGAGGGCCCCAGAGGCCTGAGAGGTCCCCCGCCTGGGAGGGCCACAGCCCCTCACCGGTTGTGCCACCTTCACTTGCACAGGGAAGGCGGGGCCAGCGGGGGTGCTGGCTGTGGCATAGGAGGCCGGGGTGGGGCCCCCATAGGGGGATGCTGAGAGCTCCTGGGGAGGAATAGGAGCACCCCCTCCATTAGGCTTCAGGGAGCCTGAGCCCGTCCGGTAGGCATGGGGCTGAGGGGGCTCATAAGCCTGGGGAGAAACACAGACCAGGAGTGAGCAGGCCCATTCCAGGACAGACATCTCTAGGAACCGCCCCCCCTCCCCGTGTGGGTGTGACCCCCAGGTAAGCGCTGGTCTTTGACAAGGGCCCACATTCAAGAGGCTGATGAGCTAGGAAGCCTTGGTGGCCCAGCTTCTTCCATGCTCCTGTATGCATCACTCACACTGGGGCAGGGGCAGGGGGGCGCGGTTGGGGGGGGGGTGGCTAGGCTGAGAATCTAGAGAAGGGACCAGGCTGGGGGATGGGGAGGAGGGCAGGAGACAAGGAGCAGGGGTGGGACAGGGGGTCACCTGCCGGTCGGACCGTCGTGGAGCATGACCACGACCTCCATCCAGCTCAGCCAGCATGCTGGTCAGCGAATCTATCTCAGCATCCAGACTCCCTGGACGCAAGGCCCCCCTATCGGGGGGGAGCCCCTGGGGATGAAGCAAAAGCAGGGAGAATTCAAATCACTTGCCCCGGGTGCCCCCACCTCCCACCCCCTAATCCCAGTTCTCACCTGTGAGCGCTGGGGTGCTCCATGGCACCCCACCCAGGCGAGCCCCCGATCATCCGGTCCCCCGGGGGCCTGGTAACACTGCTCAGATGGGAGGGGGCAAAAATTGACCCTGGGGTGGGGCTGAAGTGCTGGGGTGAGGGAAGAGAGAGCCAAGGTGGGGATGGGGAAGGAGAGGAGGGTGACACGTGTGGAGGCTGCCCTCTCGGGTCCCTCTTCCTCCCTCCCCCACACACCTGGGTCCAAGAACTTAGCAGGAGGAGCAGGAAGCCGGAAGGGCTTCAGGGAAGGGGCGGCAGGGACAGGCGGGAGGCAGGAGGCAGGAGCCAGAAGGCAGAGGTGAGCACGGAATGGCCAGTGGCCTCCTGGGCGGCACCGGGGCTGCCTTACCTGCTCCATGGGCTGGCGGCGGCCCCGGGGTGCCTCGGGGTAGTGCTCTCCCCTGAGGAGCTCTTGCAGGCTCCAGCTGCCTTGGGGGGAGCCAGGTGGGTCCCGACATGGCCTGGAACAGAGGACTCCAGACAGCAGCCAGGCCCCGTGTAGTCCCAAGCCTCTGGTCTTGACCGCTTCTTCCGTCCCACACCTCGTTTGGAACTCCAGGAAAGAAACTTTTTCTGGCTTTTTTTTTTTCCCCTTCCTTCCCAATTTTGGGGACAGCCACGCCCCCGGTGACGTCACCGCATTCCTGGGGGAGGGTCACGTGGCCCCTAGGCCCTAAACCACTGTCCCTCCCCCAGTCAGCCCCCTCCTGCGGAGCAGGGAGGGCCTTCCACGGCCGCCTGTTTCCATCCGTCCCCCCCTGACTGGCGCCCCAAGTCCTGCACAAGGCCACCTCGCCGCTGGGACGCTCCAGGGCGGCTCTTTCCCACACTCCTCCATATAGATCTCTCCCTCTTCCCTCACCACCTCCCCCCTACCCCCCCGCCCCCCCCCCCCCCCACAGCAGTGCTACGCCAGCCTGTAGTGTTTTGGTCTTTTATTCACGATCAGCGGTTAGAAAAATAAAACAGAACAAAAACATCACAACCTCAAGGGGTCTGCGAGTCTGTTGGGCTAGGGGAGACTGAGGTAGCCAAGAGTCAAAGCAGAGACCCAGCCTCCATCAAGGCACCGGTGAAGGGAGGGAGGCCAGTGGGGAGGGCTGCTGGCTTCCTCCCCCAGCGTGGTGGGGGCCAGACAGCTGCCTGCATTAGTGCACGAGAGCCCCTCTCCCAGGGACAGACGGATGCCCGACCCAGGATCCCCTAGTCCTTCCACCGGGCTCCACACCCCGCATGTGGAGCGGGCGGGAGGCTGCCCTTCTCTTCCACATCCACGAATCAAGGTGGGTCCCTAGAGCCGGGCACCCTCTGCTTCAGGCCCCGGGCGTCAGAGATCAGTGCAAGTGACGGGGGTGACGCCATGAATGAGCAGCGTGGGGCCCAGATCCCGGGTAAGAGTCTCCAGCAGCGCCAGGTAGCGAGGGTAGCGGGCAGGATCTGCCGGCGGCCGAGGCAAGTACAGGAAAGTGAGGGCAGTGGCAGGCCCACTCTCGCCATCCCCACCCTCAGGGCCCCCGGGCCCTCCTCCCTGGCTGCGCCCCTGCTGGGCCCGAACCAGGGCGTTGGCACTGCACGCCAGGGCCTCTGCCTCGGCATCCCCCCGCCTGCCGTTCACGAAATCCCCCTCCTCCTCCTCCTCCTCAGGCTCCCCAGACCCAGCCCCCTCGCCCCACACCACCTCCTGCACTTGGGCCCTGATCCTCAGCTGGCTTAGCAGTGCCCGGAGCCGCCCCTCCGCCGCCCCAGGGGCCTCTCGGGGCCCCAGGCACAAGAAGATCCGGAGCCGGGCGCTATGCCAAGCAGGCACCATGCCCAAGATGGTCGCCATCTGCAGCAAGAAAAGGCCACACACGTCCACGTAGCCGGGGCCCCCCC
>RCUC01116218.1:0-16183 GCA_003697995.1 Taxidea taxus jeffersonii | reverse complement strand
ACACACACACACACACACACACACACACACGACATACCACAGACTGAGAGAAATTGACAAAAGACTTGTATCCAGAATATACAAAGAATCTATACTTAAATTCAATAAGAAAACAAAATTATTTTAACATGAATAAAACATCTGAATAGGCACTTCACCAAATAAGATATGCAGATGGCAAATAAATACATTAAAAGATGCTCAATATTATCAGACCTTAAGGAAATGCAAAATTAAAGTCACAGTGTGGTACTACACATCTATTAGCATAGCTAAAATAAATAATAGTTGAGAACACCAAATATTAGAATTTTCATACATTGCTGGTGGGAATACAAAATGGCACAGCCACTTTGGAAAACAAATACGCAGTTTCTTAGAAAGAAAAACATAACCTTAACATAACAACCCAACAATTGCATTACTAAGCAATTACTCCATTGAAATGAAAACCTACACTAATTAAAAACCTTTTTTATGAATGCTTATAGTAGCTTTACTCATGATCGCCAAAAACAAGCCAGATGTCCTTCAACTGGTGAATGGATAAATAAATTATGGTACTTCATTACAACGGAATAGTATTTAGTAATAAAAATGAATGAACTACTAACAGATACAAAAACCTGGATGAATGCTACTAGAATGTATCTCTCCCAAAATTCGTATGTTGAAATCCTAATGCCCAATGTGATGGTGTTAGGAGCAGGACTTTTGGGATGTGCTTAGATCATGAGGGGGGAGCTCTCATGAAAGAGATTATGGCTTTTATAAGAAACCCCACCACCATCACCACCACCTCAGAGCTACCTTGGCACTTTCACAGTGGGAGATTACAGTGAAAAGATGGCCATCACGAACACAGAAATGGGTCCTCCTCACCAAACACTGAAACTGCTGACATCCTGATCTTGGATTTCCCAGCCTCTACGAAGTAAATTTCTGTTTTTTCTAAGCCACCCAGCTTATGGTATTTTATTACAGCAGCCTGAACTAGACTAAGACAAATGTCAAATGTAGTATGTGAAATGAAAGAAGCCAGACAAAACAAAGACTGCACAATTCCATTTACATGACATTCTAGAAAAAGCAAAATTAGCAATGAAGAACAGTTCAATGGTTGCCAATATAAGAGGGACTGACTACAGGGGCATAAGGAAATTGGGGAGGAGCAGATGATGAAACTCTTCTATATCATGATGGTGGTGGTTATGGTGACACGGCTGTGTTTGCTAAAACACACAGAGCTATACACCAAGAAAAACATAAATGTTACTATATATAAATTATATCTCAATTAAAAAAACTGAAAGTAAACATCAAAAGAACAGATATATCATAATTTCCAAACTAGCTGAGGAAAACAAATAAAGAAAACAACCCAAAAGAAGGCACAAAGGAACAGCCAACTACTACAAATAGAAACAATAAAATGGTAGAAACATGTCTAAATAGATCAGCAATCATAATGAATACAGATTAACTCATCTGTTAAAAGATACTCTCAAAATGAATAAACCAAATCCAGTTGTATGGTTAAAAGACCTAAAACAAAAATAACATCAAATATGAAATTAATTAAAAACATGTAAAAACTTCCAAGCAAGATTCCAAGAAGCCAGAGCTTAGTGACATTTTATCCTCAAGACTAAAAGATCTGTACAGTTGACTCCTGAACACAGGTTTGAACGGCACAGGCTGACTTTTATGCAGATTTTTTTCAATAATTATAGTACTGTAAATGTATTTTCTCATGATTTTCTTAATATTCTTACTGTCTTCCTTTATCGTAAGAATACAGTATACATGGGCACCTGGATGGCTCTGTCAGTTAAGTGTCTGCCTTTGGCTAAGGTCAAGATCTCAGGGTCCTGGGATCGGGCCCCATGACAGGCCTCACCGAGCAGCCTGCTTCTCCCACTCCCTCTTCTCCACCTCACCTACACCTCTCCTCATGCTCTCTCTCCTCATCTCAGATAAAGAAAATGTAAAAAAAAAAAAAAAAAAAAACCCAACAGTATATAGTACATGTAACATAAATATGTGCTAATTGCCTACTTATGTTATCAGCAAAGCTTCTGATCAATAGTAAGCTATTATTAGTTACAGAGGAGTCAAAAGTTATAAGGGGATTTTCAACAGTATGGGGTCAGCATCCCTAACCCCAGCTCTGCTCAAGGGTCAATTGTACTTACATAACCTAAGATTCCAAAGTGCTTTTTTATTGCATCTGTTGTAATTTTTTTAACCTCAAAAATTAAGCCAGATCCATGGCTCCTAAGTGTGTTCATTCAATAAGTTACCTATGTTCTCCACTAAAATGTAAATCCATTAGCAGTTGGACCTAGTATAAATTGCAAAGGTGTGGTAGGAATATAATGACAGTCATTAAGTAAACTGAAATTAGGACAAAGCATACTTTCAGTTGAGTTATAAACTGTTTAAGTAAATTATCAAGAGTAAATGCCACAATTACAATTAAGTTGTTGCAGAATGTTTTGTACTATAAACCACTCTGGGTACAGTATATACACCTAAAATTATGACATGCAGCCACATAAATACAAATGTTACTCTCTAGCTGAACCTGTTAAATACTAGGAGACAATACCATGGATAGTTCTAGGAGGAGGAAGGAACAAATGAGAAAGGAAGAAAGATCGACTGTCTGTGAATTGAAAAGGTCAAAGCTAGACAGAAAATGAAATGAACGAGGATGAGTTTCGGAGATACCCATCCTATATCATACCAGCAGGTACAGCTGTATAAACAGAGATGGAGATAAGGGTCTGCTGAAAATAAAAACAAAACTTTTTATCTGTAAGATTTTTAGCTTTTTTCAAAATACTTGTACATCTGTAATATTACACCTAAACCTCAAAATAATAACATGAAAGAGTAAGTATTGTCATCTATTTAAGATAATGAAACTAAAACATGAAGATTAAAACATAAAGATCATAGGTAGTAACAGACCCAGGACTGGAACATAAGTTCTTCTAATATCCATTCCTAGGCCTTCGGCTACCCTGCTGACTTCTGTGAAAAGAGGAAGTATAGCCAGTCCCTCATTTACATACAAAACCCACTTACATACAAAAGGCAATCATAAAAAGTCATTCTACAAGAGCACTACACTGCTATTATAATGAACAGACTTTTCTCGGATCTCATTTAAATAAGCTCATCTAGTGCATTCTAAATTATTTCATTTGCAGTGTCAAGTGAAAGAAAAACTTAACATCACCCACTGCATCTATCTGTAACAGCTTCAAAACAGTGCCGTGGTTAATTACTACTTTTCCTCTGCTATAACTCTGCAAAAATACCACATAAAACAATTTCAAAAATTTTAAAAATTACAAACTAATATTTTAAAACATTTATCCTTTTTTTTTTCCTTTACTTCAAACATGCACTTCCTTGTTAGTGTTGTTAACATGACAAGTAACAACTCCTTTCAAAGGACAGTTGGGACAAATTCTGAGAAACACTGCTCAGTGAAGCACAACTAAATTGTTCTATTAATGTTTGGCAGTCCTAATTAGTAATTCTCTCCAAGTACTATCTTCTTGGATTTAAATCTCCACTTCTCAAGCTAACTGACATAGTATAATTTTATGACGTTACCATAAGTAGGCAAAGAAAAAAATTCTAATAACTAAAACCCCAAAAGATAACCAAGACATATTTAAAACACAAGTAAATGTGATAAGAGGTACTTAACATTGGGCCAAGCACTCAAATATAGCTAATTTCAAATATTTTACCAAAACAGTCAAGAACTTTGGGGGGGAAAAACTGACTACTAAATGAACATTGTTACATAAAATTCTTCACTTAAAAGCAAATTAAGTGTAGAGTTATACTGATCAGAGTATATTGAAGAGTATACCCCCCACAACTGCATGTTATAACAAATATAATAAAAAGATGGCTCTACATACAATGGGATTTTTTCTACAGGTCAGAAAGAAAATTTTATTTTAAAATTTAACTAAATGGAGGGACCTGGGTGGCTCAGTCAGTTAAGCATCTATCTGCCTTAGGCTCTGGTCATAATCCCAGGGTCCTGACATCTGGTCCCACATCTGGCTCCTTGCTCAGCAGGGAACCTGCTTGGCCCTCTGCCTGCCACTCCCCCTTTCTCTCTCTGACAAATAAATAAATAAAATATTTTTTAAAAATTGGGGCACCTGGGTGGCTCAGTGGGTTAAAGCCTCTGCCTTCGGCTCAGGTCATGATCCCAGGGTTCTGGGATCCAGCCCCGCATCCGGCTCTCTGCTCAGAGAGAGAGCTTCTCTCTCTGCTTGCCTCTCTGCCTACTTGTGATCTCTATCTGTCAAATAAATAAATAAAATCTTTTTTAAAATAGATAAATAAATAAACACTTAATCAAATGGAAAAGGTATTATCACGTGGGATCTATGTTTATTATGAAGTTCAGACTGGGTTTCAATAACCAAGTCTCTTAATAATTAATAAACTATTACCTGCATCTACTCCTGAGAATTCTCAAGGTTTTCCTTCCTCTCTTTCTGGAGAAATTGAACAATCACAGTCACTGCAGGCAGAAATAACTTACAGGGGAGGTGTGAGCTGGAGAGCACTATTTCCCAACTGCTCATACACAATGAACAGCCCGTTTCTCAAGAACATCACTGCCCAAGAAAAGAAAAAATATATATAGAAATGTGTTTTAAATTGTACATTAAGAAATGTTCATACCATCACTTCTTTTACTCTCCAAAATGAATCTTAAGAAAACAAGAAGGACAAAGATCTATGCTTGTATAGTATGGAAAAAAAAAGAGAAACAAACTAAATGTTCAACAACAGGTTGGAGGCAGGGGGTGGATTACACTACATTGGATCCATGAAATGAAAGGTTATAGTCTTTAAAAAAAAATTCCTAAAACCCTATTTAATAACATGAAAATATGTTCACATTTTATTTTGCTAGGAAAAAGGCCAGATACAAAATTACACACATCTTAATCCCCATTAATTTCATAATCATGAAAAAAATGTTTTCTAAAAAACTGATTTTATACACACTAAAGTTAACAAGATAGTCTACACTTAAGTTCTTGACTGCAGGAACCGACCAAAAGAATTAAGTAGGAAAATCCTGTCATTCACCACAAAGACATAGACATAGTGGATTTATAAGTTAGTTTTCAATAAGCCTTACCTATTTCATTTCTAAAAAACTGAACAAATGGCAAAAGTACCATCCTTTTGGACATTGTATGTGGCATTCAAAAAACAGCTGAGATTTAAAAGCACTAACAAATATTGAAATCATAATCATTCCAAGTTCACACAAGCTTTATCTAAAAAGTGTGCCGTAACTCATTGAGGATGACTTCAAAATTCTGAGAAGGGATTCTCTGAAAATTAGGGGGAAAAGTTATATTTAATGACCAAAATTAGAACGAAGTTATCAGTAGGGCTGTTTATGGATCCCTCATAACCTCTTGTAAGGAAAAAAACAGAAAGAGAATAGGTTTAGGAGCTTGAATCCCACCTCTGCTATGTGACTTCAGGCACATTCTTTAACTTCTCGATCTTAATTTTCTTATCCATAAAACAAAGATAACCATAACTTACTTGCAAAACTGTAGTAAGCATTAAACTGCCAGTACAAGGTAGGGCACATAGTTTGGAACTCAGGAAATGGTAATTATATTTTGAAACATCCAGCTGGCTAGTGTGCAATCTCAATTATGTTAGCTTATCTAAAGTTAACTAAATACTAGCTCTAAATTCATTGAGAGTTCAAAATGACCATAAAATTAATTATACAAGACAGGAGCCACTAAATGTATCCATCAGGTTGGCAAGTCCTTGAATAAGCAAAAGTGCAATACAGTAGTTTAGCTGAAAACAATAGATGAAAAAAAATGGTGAAAAGATAGACTTTCCTGCTATTTAAAGAATAACCCTAAAAAATAAATTAAAACAGGTTAAGGAGGAAACACGTGGAAAAAGAAGAAGAAGAGAAAAAAAAAAAAAAAACCCCACCCTATCAGCCACTGGCATCTAAAAAAGGTCAGTAACAGCTTTCACCAGTTAGGGTCCACTCAGAAGAATGCAAAACTGGAAGGAGGAAGTTCTTAGATAGGGCTGTTTACTTTGTATTCCTTCTCTTCCCTTTATCAAGGTAGAAAATGATGGCTACACCAGAAGTACTAGCTTGAAAGAAAGCAGCAGTAGTAGTACAATACCCCATATGTGCCTGTTAGTGTTAGTAAAATGTCTCAGGTTTTAAACAGCAATTAAATGTTCCAAATCCTGACTAGCATATTAAATCTCTACAATCCAATTATTCCCCCCTACATACAGGCATCAATTCTTGGTTGAATATTTAATAAAGACCTGAACCATGTAACAGAACCAAAACATAAACTAAGCTTTATCTCCTAACAAGACTCTTCATGAAGATACACTCTTCATGGCAGGGGACATTCGCCAAAAATTACATTATCACTTAAAGGGACCTACAAACTCCACAATCCCGGGTGCTATGCTCTACTAGTATTTAACTCTCCTCCCAGGCAGTAAATGTTCATGCTTCCTCAAGTCTTCAGTTCCCCCAAACAAGAGTTTCTTCCTACTTAGGCAAGTAAAACATAATGGATGAACGCAATCATACAATCAACGGAGCTGGTTACATCCACTTTCCGTATTCAAGAGGGAAATCAAGTTACAATAGGATGAATCAGCACAAATTGATCATTACAAGATATATATGTGTGTGTGTCGGGCTAATGGTGGACTTCGCTTTGTATGTAAATTATAACATCTTTATGCTTCCACACGTATCTGGGGGTGTGAGTGCAGCTAGACGGTCGCAGAGTAAGGATCTGGATACTGGCTACTACCAGGCCAGGCGATTTCCCAGGGTCGTCACCGATTCGAAGCGACCTCAAGGGCCTTAACAAAAGAAATCATCAAAGCTTGGCACAAGGGCCTCTGAAGGAACCGAACGCAAAGCGAGTATAAACTTGAACACGCAACAGCAGTAACATATTTGAGGACGAGGTTTGGGGTCTGTTTTCATCACTGCCGAATACCGACTCACTCGGTCGGAGCTTCAAACCCCTGAATGAACAGAACGCGGACGTCTACAACTTGCGCGATTTGCATTCATCTGAGGAGACTGAATGCAACACTTCCAGAAAATGTTTCACAGATCAAATGCAGCGACAACACTACAAGGCACTCTTCTTCTAGGCCCCACTAACAAAAATGGGGGTGACGCCGGGGGAGGGGGGGAGAAAAAGAGACCAAAAAAAAAAGTCTCCTCAGAACGCCGGTGAGGACGCTTGGGATCTCCAGGAAGCGCCGGCTGAGGGTCGGAACAAGGAGTACAGTTCTCTCGGCTCCGAGGCGGACCCGCCACAGGCCAGCGGACCGGCCCGCGTTTCCCGGGATCCCGCCCGAGCCGACGGAGGATGGCGGGCTGCAAATTGCCAGCTGCGCCCCGAACCCGGGCCGCGCCTGATGGGCGCCGCCACCCGTTACAAACAGCGGGTTTCCCCGCCGGGCTGCACTCACCGACGCGCAGCTCGTCCCGCAGGCCCGGCGGGAAGCGAGGTGAGGAGCGAGAGGGAGACGCGAGTGTGGACTGAGGAAACGGGACATTACTCTGGACCTAGCACCAACCTGGGCGTCCCGCCTTCCCTCGCGCTACAGCGGTCCCTGGGCCCCGCGACTGTAAGAACAGGAACCGCCCGGGTGCGCGCCCTAATCCTCTTTTTTTTTTTTTTTTTTTTTTTGGCCTCTTCCCGCCCGATTTCCCGCGCGCTGACGCCCCTCCTCCAAGCCTAAAAGACTCTCTCGGCCCTGAAAACGCCCCTTCCCCGCCCCCTCCCCGTGCGCGTGAACGGGGTAGCCTTCAGTTCTCGCGAGAGGTTTTTCCCCTCCTTCCCCTCTGCCGCTAGTGAGTGCGCGAACGAGAAAGGAGGAGGGCGCTCCAGGCGAAAGCGCTGCAGACGCCATTATCCTCTGTTTCTCTGCTGCTGCAACTTCGACGTCGTACCTACGTCCCGCTTTCTTGCGGCCTATAGGTAATTGGGGTTTTCGGCTCTAGGGTATTATAGATTCAGGCATGGGTTTGGCCTCCCTAAAGGTTGCGTTGACTTCTATCAAGCCCGGCTTTTCTCGGGCCCTTAGCGGCCTCACAATCTGAAGGGAGGCGCCGGCGCGAGGCGTGGCGTCGCCGCCTTCGGCGCTGTGATTGACGCGGCCTTGGGCCAATCGCTTTGCCCTCGCGCCATCGCTAAACCCCGGGCAACCAATTGGGCTCGGCGGCGGGGTAGGGGAGTGCGGGGAGGCGGGGGAAGGCGGCGGGGGCCTGCGCTCGTTCTCTGTCTAGCTGTGACCGGCTGAGGCGGTGAGGCGGCGCGGCGGCACAGGGACGGCGGCCTCGCGCGGTGAGGAGCGGGGCTGGACGAACGGCGCGTGGGGGCGAGGGGCAGAGACGAAGTTTGCCGCTTGAGGGAGGCGTTTGGGGGCTGCTTGGTGGTTGGCCGATTCTCAGGGAACGTTGCCCGGTTTCCCCTCCCCCCACCTCCGCCATTTCCCTGAGCGTATATCCGCAGTCCGCGTTGTGGTGCTAGAGGCTTCGGGTAATTGCGAGGTGTGTGCCTGTAGGATGATCAGTAGTTCCGTAGTCTTAAGAACTAGACACCTGGTGTACGAAGAAGCGGCCGGCGGGCGGGACTCGAGAGCAGTGGAGAACGCCGCCGCTCTCTTTGTTTGGGCCCCGCTGCACTCGGGGCCTCTCGGCCCGGGAGCGGAGCTGAAGCGGGACAGAAGGAATGGTCGAGGCTGCCTCCGTTGCTTTGTCTCTCCCGCGGTGGGGGGAGGGTGCGGGGGATGAGATCTCGGGACCGCGTGGTGGGTGGGGGAGGGGGGTCCGCGCTCGGCTCCGCCTAGTAGCACGTAGTCGCCATTACGCGGGCCGCCATTTCCTGTCGGGTCCGGGTGAGGAGCGGCGCGGCGCTTCTGCTCTCTCCTTCGGCTTTTCCACTCCTGTTGGCTGTTGCTGATCCCTGGTACCGTGTGGGGCTCGCGGGGGGGGGGGCATGTGTGCGTTCCGCTGCTCTCCCATATTTAGCGATTTGAGGAATGGTGACTAAAGGACCTCGCGGCAACGTTTTCCTAACAAGTCGAGCCCGTTTTCAAGTTATTTATCTGAATCTTTGATACCTCTATGTTTAGTTGAGTGATGGGCGGTGAGGGTACCGTTTCAGTTAGTCGTTAAAAGGTTTATCGACAAACGATACGGAAGAACGGGGGCCATAAAGGTAGCTCTGGGCTGTATAGCTCTCTGTCTTCTACTTACCAGAGGCCACTTGTCGGCTCTTTCTGCTAGTCCTGTGAGGGCTGGTGAAAGGCTGTTTGCAGTCCCATTAACCTGGTGTAAAAGGTGTAATTGTTAGGTTATAGACTCCTAACTTAAAATATTCTTGTGGGGGCAGTATTAGCATTCTAGGGCTTCATTAGCTCTGTTTGAATAATCGGGTAAGATTGGCAGTTAGGGTCTGCTCCTGTATGAGGTTTTAAGATTTAATCTTTTTTTTAAAAAAAGATTTAATCTTAAGTACACTTTGACTTTATTGTTGGTTATAGCTTGAATTTGCCTTCATGTTTGTAAACTTTAGAGATTTGGGAGAATGGCATTTCAAGTCACCAGCGGGAGGAAACCCACACGAAATTTAAAAACCAGTATAATTTTATACATCTATAAATGTGTACCTTTAAGGACAAAACTGAAGGCTTTGGGGCTTATGTATGTTTTTACAAGCCTTTGGTCTTCTCTGTATTGTTGAAAACAATTAGTTACCATGGTGGGGACTCCATCCAGTGGCTAAAAACTGCATGGTTTTCTTCTTGCAAAAAATCAGATAGGGTCCTTTTGTTTTTGGGTTTTCCTAAGGCAGTCGTTTGAGAGTGTAAGACCCAGTTGTAGAGCTGTTTAGTTTGTATTTACATCACTGTTAAAATTAGTATTCAGTAATAAGCAACTAAAAAGCAAAACTCAATTTATGTTGGTTTTTATAGGCTACTGCAGCACTAGGGTGTCAGTTGGTCCTGCCCAGAACTTCAGTTCTGCTCTTCAAGGATATATAATACCTGGTACGTTCTAGAAGCAGAGTTGTTTTCTTTGACTTTTTTTTATTATTATTAGCGAGACACAAAGCTTACTTTCCAGTAAACCAAATGTACTAGTCTCTTTATCTTTCAACAGATTGGTGTGTCCATTTAATACAAGAAAATGGAAACTGAACAGCCAGAGGAAACCTTCCCCAACACTGAAACCAATGGTGAATTTGGTGAGAAGACATTTTAATTTTAACAATTTCTGGATTTTTCGTTTTGTTACTTTCATTACTTGGAACTGTTTAGTCTGACATGCTGTCCGTTTTCTCTTCACTTTTCATTTATGAATTAGAGGTAACTAATTTGCATTGGTGACTCTAAACTTAAGATATTTTGACAATAAAAATACTGTTTCTTTGCATTTTATAAGTTTAATTCCTGCAAGCATTTTGTTGCATTGTTTTGTGTTTAGAAAGTATTACTGGAAGGGAACATGCTCTGATTGAGTTATCAACTAATCTCCAAATAGAAGTTACTTTTCTGACCTATGGGTTGAAACGAAAATATAACTGAATTAAAGGCATTTTTTCTTGTTGATAACCCATGCTTGCTCTGAAATCTGAACTGTTAATTTCTAGGTAAACGCCCTGCAGAAGATATGGAAGAGGAACAAGCTTTTAAAAGATCTAGAAACACTGATGAGATGGTTGAATTACGCATTTTGCTTCAGAGCAAGGTACAAATTTTATTCTTGAAAACTTAAAAAGGGGTTCTTAACTGAAGTAGAAATTAGAGTGAGTTCTGATTTGGCCCTCTGGGAAGCATTCTAAGTCTTACAGATTGAAGAATATAAAAGGTTTGCGTGGCTCTTTCGAAACAGATTTGTGGGCCAGGTTATTTTGATCAAATGAAAGCACTTAATACAGTGAGTCATTGCAGGTCAAAGTAGCAGAAAGGGTGTAGGTGATGCTTAAAGCATTGACTGATAAAAGTCTATACCTTGATTGCATTATGGGGAAAACATCTAATTGGCAGCTTACTTGATTGATGCCGTCACATGTCACGTTTGTTAAGGTACCTGATATGTTTAAATGTTTCTCAGAAGGAAACTAAATTTAGTCAGTGCTTTCATGCACTTCTTCCCATGCTGAATGTCCCAAAGCTGTCTTAAATGTTTAATCCCCAAAGCACAAATTCCCTGATTTTTATTTTTCTAATATTTTTTTTGACCTGATGATTTTTGAGTTTGTTATCTCTGATTTTTAGCTCTATGACCCCAAAAAGAGAGAGGTTAGGTTTTTTGGTTTTGGTTTTTAGTTTTGGGGGTTTTGCTACGGTTTAAGAGCTTAGGAAGACATTTAACATAGGGAAAGGGGAAGGTAAGCTTCTTGTCTTTTTCTCCTCCAGAATGCTGGGGCAGTGATTGGAAAAGGAGGCAAGAATATTAAGGCTCTCCGTACAGACGTAAGTATTAAAGAGTTTAAACTACTACACGAGCAGCTTCAGTTTGTGTGTAGAAATTTAAAGATTTTGTGTCATAGAAATCATTTAATAGCCTAGATACAAGGCATTTGTAATAACAATTATATAGATGATTTCAAGGTTTGCCATTCCTGATTTAACAAAGCCCAGATTGAGTTTGGGTAGGGAAGGGTCTGTATTAAACCTCTTCACTTTCTGATAACTTTCCACCAAGTTATTCACTTCGAGATAACATTTTAATTAGAAAATAACAGTGTAAAAACCCTTAATGGCACCATTTACTGTGTGTGAGTCAATTTCAGTATATCAAAAACATTGAAGGTGGCTGATTAAACTCAGATTTTTATTTCCTTTTTTTAATCCGTCCATCTGTTTAACAACTTGCACATGGAACACAGATTAATGCTGAGGTTGCATGATTTAAATATGGGTAAAGAATAGAGTAGACATGGGAAACCATTTGTTAATGCCAATGATTTGTTTGAGTCTTCATATTTTATAGTGGGTTGACTCTTGTGATTAGACACACTAAATGTTGGTATCACCAGAAGTGAGCATATTTCTAGGACTTGGCTACACCAGAATTCCTAAATTTTTTTCTCATAGTGTACACTCTTTTAATGTTTCCTTGCTGAAGTTGAGGCAAATAATAACTTTGTGTTGAATACTTATTTGATAGTATTTCATTTCTCTCTTGGTCGCAGATCTTTGTATGTTCCTCTTGTAAACTGAACTTGAAATTTTTGTTTAAAATTTTACTTGCCTTGCTAGGATCTAGGAATGCGTTTTAAATCTCCAGGAAACCAAACTGGTCTTTTTTTTTTTTTAAGAGTTAGGGTTTTTGGTGGTGTGGGAATTTTTGTTTTGTCTTTTATAAACCTCTCTCCTCTTAATCCAGATGTTCTATATAATTATCTGGGTTATTAATTTCCCCATTTCCTCAAGAATTTCAGTAAACTGAGTCATGACAGGTTTTGTGTCTACCCTCATGAGCCAGCCTGCTACTGAAACATCGTTTGTTTAAAAAAAAAAAAAATAGCTAGTACCATCATTTAAGGTCCTTAAATGTTAAGCCACAGTCAGATATAGAGAAGTCCATTATTGTGTTAGTCTTCAGAACAACTTAAGCTTGTTTCATTAATTGAGAGTATGAGTATAGTTTGTATTAAATTAAAATTTATTGCTTTTCCCCCTTTTCCCTCTCCTTGTTTTTTTGGCCATATATCTCCGTTGCCCATGTACTGGATCGACTTACCCCTGCGTTGCCCACCATGACGTTGGCCCATCCGCCCCTGAACGCCCATGTGAAAACCCTGGTTGGCTATGCCCAAAAATGTGCTCGTTGCCAAACGGGTACCATACTTGACAACTTCTGATTGAATGCCCATGCCCAATGCCAACATCCACGAACGCCAATGACCAATGCAGTACAATGCCAGTGTTTCAGTCCCAGACAGCAGTGGCCCCGAGCGGTATGTCCCAACAGTTTATGCCTCACTGCCTGATTAGAAAGAGAGAAATGTATTTTATTACCTGCCTTTTATATAATTAAATAGTATCCCCTTTAGACGGTGTATTGTTTTTCAAGTTTCTGTCTTATTTTCCCCATTAAGTCTTTTTGTCACTGAACTTTTACCGTGAGTTGCCCACCCAAACGATCCACTAATTTTATTTCGATGGAAGGAGCACAGCTTCAAGTGTTGCATATTTGCTGCATTGTAAATCAGATTGTTACCAAAATAGTCTCTCGCTCTGTCTTTGTGGCCCACCTTGCTTCCCAACATTGCCTGTTCATAATTTTTTCTGATGAAATGCTAACTCTGGTTCACTTTCTTTCACTTCTCATTTGTGTTGTCTTTGTTTTGTCTCGCATTTGTATTTGTTTTCTTGCAGAGCCCATTAGTGATCTAATTTCTAACTGGTATCCATAACCTTACTCCAGATACAATGTTCACCACTTGCATATTCCCCCACTTTTGCCTAAGAGAAGGTGTGCCAGTTTTACCAATGTAACAGCGAGGGTATCCTTAATTAACTTAGTGGTGGCGGGGAACATAAATATTCAACTCTGCTTCAGTTCTGGTCAATTTATTGCCCACTTAATCTGAGCCCTTCCAAGAGCCCATTCTCTCTGTCTCTCTGCAAGTCTCCTAATATTGTTATCATGTCTGTATTGGGCATAAAACAAAATGCATGTGAAAAATCTATAAATAGGCTACTTTAAATGGGGAGATTAAATAATTGTATGTTACTTCTCTGTAAAAGATTGTATGACTACTGGTGATGAACACAAAACTCATTTTTCTTTTCCACCTTTTTTGTACTATCTGGTATTTGTGATGTTTGACAGCATATTGAGTATCAGTGCTGATATTGAAACAATTGGAGAAATTCTGAAGAAAATCATCCCTACCTTGGAAGAGGTAGGCTCTCTTTTTATTCTTAACCTATTTGGCAATTGGAAGGGGGATTGTTGAAGTGTTTAATTGGGGCTTAATATGGGGACAGGGGAGAGACAGTGACTGTAACAGTTCGTAGCAGCAACATTTTGCACTACATAATGTGCATGGTTACAATTCCACATTGTTTGTTTTAAAACATAATCTGGAAAAAAAAATTTTTAATGTAGTCTGGCTACTCCAGAGTACATATGAACTATCTGTGGTCATGCACATGGGTCTAGCAGGTATTTTATGGGCTGTGGTTACAGGGGAGGGTTTTGGTTTTTTTGTTTTATTTTTTTAATTAGAATATTTGGTTGTGGGCTGTGTTGGAAAGAACTATGATCTAGTTCAAGGATTGTTTTTAATTCTGTGTAATCCTGTATTTACTGGGTTATATAGGAAAAGGTTATATGATGATTCTTAAGAGTAGATAAGTTTTCATTTAATGGTATAGATAATGAAGTATGTTGTAGTAGCTTTACCAATATATGCGACAATAGCCTGATCACACTAGACACTTAACCTATTACTCTTATTTTTCTACTTTCAGGGCCTGCAGTTGCCATCACCCACTGCAACCAGCCAGCTCCCGCTCGAATCTGATGCTGTGGAATGCTTAAATGTATGTCATAGTGCCATTGAACCCCACTGAAGTATGGAGCCTGGCCCATAGGATCAATTTTATTTTTAACATAGTGTACTTTTCCCGTCTCTATAGAAAAAGGCTTAAAAACATGATAAGTGAATGGTCTTACAACTCACTGTTGACCCTGCTCCATGCTGCAGTGGGAATTAACTACATTTGCAAAGTGCTTTGCAGTCATTTTTATTATGGTGTTATTTGAATGTTATTAATAATTTTGTGGTAACAGCGACATGCTAAATGGCTGCAGTGTGGGTATGGTGTTGCAGGACCTGAAAATAAAATAGTTTTTTAAGGTGGTGCAGAATGTCCTTTTTGGGCCTGGCTATTGAGGATAATAAGCACATAACTGGTAAAGTTATTGAAATATAAATTCAGGTTGCTCACTGCAACAGTATATTGTCATGCTTATAGCAGTAAGTGTGTATTATTGGGGATTTCTTGATATGGACCTAAAATTTTATAATTCTCCTTCTGCAGTACCAACACTATAAAGGAAGTGACTTTGACTGCGAGTTGAGACTGCTGATTCATCAGAGTCTGGCAGGAGGAATTATTGGGGTCAAAGGTGCTAAGATCAAAGAACTTCGAGAGGTAAAGGCAGTTGTTTTTTTGCTATATTACTAGACAGTAGTGTTTGCTGGGTCAGTGGGGTTCTCATTCCCCCTTTCTGAGTTCTTTCCTTAAAATCTTTATCATTTCTATTTATCTAGTTCACTTTTAAAATAGAAAGGCCTGGGCATGTTAGGACAAGTTCGTTCTTTTTGCCAATACCAAATGTATTACAGTTAGTAACCTGGAGTTACTAACAGGGTTTTTGTGTTGGGGGGTGGGTTTCTGAATGTGAATCCAGGAAACTTTTTTTTTCCCTTCTGATTAATGCCTCCCTTTTTCGTAACTTACCACAGAACACACAGACAACAATCAAGCTTTTCCAGGAATGCTGTCCTCATTCCACTGACAGAGTCGTGCTTATTGGAGGAAAACCTGATAGGGTTGTAGAGTGCATCAAGATCATCCTTGATCTTATATCAGAGGTATCTTTGGAATATTATGCTTATTATTTTAATTCTATGAAACAAATAAATGTTCTATTCTAACTTAGTTTCACAATGTTGAGACAAACGGTTTTAATTTGTCCTTAGCTGGCTTTTTTAGTTATTACTGTAATTTAAAAATTTTGGGGGAGAGTGGTCATTTGATCATTGGTGAGGATTTTTAATAGCCTTTGATCCTTCAAATGAAGTTTTTGTGTAGTTTTTCTATAGTACCACATTGCACATCTTCCCAACTGATATGCTTCAGTATGAGTTACATGCTTACATAAGATAGTGATTGCCCCAGTCCTTGAGATGGGGACAAGTTCTTCTTTACAGACCCCATTGTGAAATGTGTGAACGGGGTTTCTAGTCTCTTCTTGAGATGGAACAGTAAAAGCAGGCTGCTAAAACTTTGTTTAGGACTCACCAAAAATACTGCATTTTTTAAAATTCCTTTCTTC
>ML098714.1:4805-53253 GCA_003697995.1 Taxidea taxus jeffersonii | reverse complement strand
TCCAGTATCTGTCTCCTAAAGACAAATGATGTAGTTCTATTAGAGCTAATCTACATTTTATTACATATTTTTCTTTTTAATTTCTTCTTAGATCAGAAGCATTCAAGTCAGTTCTTAAAACACTAAGTGCCTGTACAAACAAGGAAGGTGCAGTGCTGGTTCACCAAGGGGACGCCAGAAGGTCTAAGCTATTTCCTCTCCTTGGTTCTCTTTCTAAAATGGGACAGAGAGATTTGAACTAAATCTTTGAAAGAGGTGTTCAATGTTTCCTACCCATCACTCCTATCTTATATATTACCTGGGGTCATTCCTGACCCCTAACAGGACAGAATTGTCATCCCACTCTGTGGCCCATAGGGTACAGACTCCAGCTTCCCCTGGTCCTACCTCTTTCCCCCATGCTTGCTTCTGGTCCCCTGTAAGCATAAAAGACACAAGCAGAAGAACTTATCAGAGAAAGAAGCCTCAGGATACCAGAACTCTTGGTGGTTGAGAGAAGGTTTCCAGCCTATTTACTTTTCTGGGTAAGTAAAAGATAACCAGAAAGGATGTTGCTTCGGTCCTCGTGGCTGAAAATCTTTCTCATAGGCATGTCTCTTTTCCTAAGTTAGGAAGTGAGAGCACCTGGAGGACAAGGTTGAGGCAGATATTTTCATGGCTTTAGTCATTGTTTCGCTCATTAGTGACCACTGCCTAGGCCTGGAGATAGTACGTAGAATCTATGAACTTTAAAAGTAGTCCTACTCCTCATTTTAGAAATGAAGGAACTGAGTTCCAGTGATAAAAGTGAAAGATCTAAGGTCACGAGGGTCACAGAGCTGGAAAGGCAGAGAACCATCTTCAGTGTGAGCTTATAGTTTCTAAAATTGGGAAGGAAAATAATCTTGCTTCAGTCGAAGCTCCTGGCTAGCATAAATAGAAAGCATAAGTTCCCTGTTCTTCATCCACTTCTTCTCTTAGTACCAGCCAGAACTCGACTGACAAAGTAAAGGATTGAAGCAATTTTCTGAATCATTTGGACTGAAACCCCACTGCATAGCTTTAGCCTTTAAATATATGTGGTGTGGCTATAAAGCAATGTGACCAGTTTCCACAAACCACACAAGAAAACTGGGCACACTGTTATATATTCATACTTCATGCTCTGGATTTTCCATGAATACAGGGGACAGGAAATCCAGAAATAACCCCCCAAACTTGTTTTGAAGCCAGTTTCTACCTCCACCTTCAACAAATCTTCTGCAAAAAGCCACTATGGAGAAGCAAAATCAACTTAGCCATGCCATCGCCTCTCTTCTTTTCTCTTGGTGCTTGTTGCATTCATTTTCTCCTGGTGCTGATACCAAGGCATGCAGCCAGAAGGTCAAAAAGAAGGGGAATCATAAGGAGATGGCAAAGGAAAGTCTACTCGTGGAGCAAAAAAGACATGAATGACACAACACTGGCCATGACCCCCACATTTCAAGAAGAGGAAGATTTGTTGGCCTCTTCTAAGGATTATGCCCAAGATGGGGTCCACAGACCAGAAGCATTGACATCACTTGAGAGCTTGTTACAGGTTCAGAATCTATCCCAGGCCTCCCTGGTATATCTCACGTTAGACAATGCCCCTTTGTGATTTGCGTGCACGTTAATATTTATGAGGCATTGATGAGAATAACTGGTGAGAATAACTCTGGGTCAGAACTTGGAAAACCAGGTTTCTCTTCCTGCTTTCTTCCACTTACAAGTTTAATAAATAGATCCGAATTGCTTCCCCTTTCTGAGCTTCAGTTTTCTCGTGGGTACAATGAGCAAAATAGACTAGAAGACCTCTGAGTGTCTTTATGCCCCCAGATTCTAGAATTCCAATTAATAGTGGACACCTGGCCTTGGACGCTTCCTTGTGGACACCTCAACGTCCATCAGATTATCAAAGGTTATGATTGAAAACCCAAATGGTAAGACATTGGTTCCCTTGGCCATTTCTATGGCCTCCTTTTGGTTTGTTCTCACCTCCCTGGCCCTTCCAAGGATTCTGAGATGGGATGTCATGCTTATTACCATTCCCAGTTTTTCATAGTGAATCCACAGGAAGTGACAAGAGAAGGCAGCTGTGCTGATGGTGGGAAGGAACCAAAATCTGGAGCCATCTCCCTGGAGCTGGAGCCGACAGAGGGAAATTCTCAGGATAAGAAGACACTGGGACAGTTTCTGAAGTGATCCTTCTCCATCTGGCACTTCTTTCTCACAAAATCCCTTAAGAAGAATTAATTTTACCCCCAATGCTTATATTTTTCTCTTTCTGCTTTTCCATCCTTGGACCAGGTCAGGTGAGCCATATCACCATATAGTGTTTGGCCATGGCCTTATTTTTGAAAATGGACTAAAATTAGATAGAAGAGCAGCATCACCACAAAGCCAGGGATATATTCCACAGAAAGAGATTTGAGTGGCGTATCTTGGGTCTCTCAAACCTCAACTAACCATCTGGAGACCCTAACTAAGTACTTGTACCAGTAACAATTGCTCAATAATAAACCACCCTTAGCTTAGGGACACAGCAGCAATTTTATTATGCTCATGGATTCTGTGGTTCAGGAAATCAGGCAGAGCTTGGTGGAGTGATTATTTTACTCCTGGAGGTATCAACTGAGGTCACTTGAGATATGTAGGTGATAGATGGGATAATTGGGAGGATCCAAGATGGCTTCACTTCTGTGTCCAGTGCCTTTGTGGGAATGGCTGGAAGACTGGATCAGCAGAACCTATTGCCTAGAGTACCCACATGTGGCCTCTCCAGAGTGGTAGTCTCAGGGCTTTTGAACTTATGTGGCAGCTAGTTTCCCTCAGAGGGGTTATCCTAAAAGGACCAGGTGGAAGTGGCATGTTTTTTTATAGACTGATATTAAAATTAATATAGTGTCCCTTATGACATATTGCATTGGTTGAAGCAGTCACAAGGCCACCTTGATTCAAGGAGAGGGAATGTAGACCTCACATCTGGATAGGAGGAGTTTTGGTGAATTTGTGGCCATTTTCAAAAACCTCAACATCACCAGGGGATAAAATGCCACTGATAAAACACTCTATTCAATCCTGGAAAGGACCATGTGTGCTTACAAGGGCTCCTTTTTCCCATCCAGCATGGGGCCCATACAAGAGGGTGAGCTCAACAGGATGCCAAGGTTTCTCTCTGGCCCTTCTCTCCATGGTCCACACCCTACCTTTCTTCACTGGATCTTATGGCTTGGCCTAAAAAGAGGAAGTCATTGAGGACATAGGAAAAACTGTTCTTTCCTTCCCCTTCTTTTTCACTGTTCCCTGTCTTTTTTTTTTTATAAGACCTCGATGGGCTAAGCCTCCCACTTTCTGTCTCCTTTCTCCTAGGCTGCACCTTGATCCTGCTCAAATTACCAAAAGCTGGGGAAGGGTGTCTTACTGTGCGAGCCTTCTGGGATCTGAAAGAATAAAAAGAGCAAATTATGCAGAAAAAGGGCTCCCAGAGAGCCAAAAGAAAGCAAGGGTTTGTTTGCCTTAGGCCAGTTCTATTTATATTTCCTATACTCCACCCTAGCAGGGTGGTCTAATTATGTGGCTCTGTGGACTCCAGAACTCCATTTTCTTCTTGATCAGCACCAAAGATTTACTCAGAGTGGGAGGCAGCAACTTCAGTCCCCCCACCCACTTCTTTTCTCAAGAGTGGCAGCCTGTGCCCCTTAGCTCTTGTGGGTCACTTACCCCGTGCCACTCATTGTGCCAGGTAAGTCAACCATCGTCAGCCCTACCACACCAGCCATAGAGGACAAATACTTTGCTCTGATTTCCCAAGCCTTCTATATCTTTATCTGGCCCCACCCTAATCTCCCTTGTGTTTGTTCACTCAATGCTCCTTTCCTACCGGGACAATCTCTAGTGCTTGTACCAGCCACACTACCGTATAATGGCATCCTTATAACAGGCACGCATTATTTCATGTATCAGCTTTGACTTATCAACTATATTGTTGTGCTCATGTGATTTATAATGAGAAAATTTTATTTAATTTTTGTTCCTGTTTCTGGCACAGAGCCCCTAAAACACTTGGAATGTCCCAAGCAAGGAAAATGAGAAATGTGTCTTTTGTTATTTTAATGAGGCTGCTTTTGGATCCCCCCCTCTGGTTGCCAGAAGAATCCAGCATGTGACTAGTGAGTTGGAACTTTTAGTCCCACCCCTCTGACCTCTGGGGAAGAGAGAAACGCTGAGGGTTGAATCCATCACGAGTGGCCAATGGTTTAATCTACCATGCCAATGGAATGAAATTTCCATAGAAAGCCAACGGGACAGACTTTCCAGAGCTTCTGGGTAGGTGCACAAGTAGAGATTTGGGAAGAGTGGTGCATGTAGCAACATTCTTATTACAGGGGACTACATTTGGCTTTGCCTCTTAAATGTCACTGTTCTTTTTCCATCTTTGTATCCATCTTATTCTTCCCTGCCCCTTCTAAAAAAAAAATTCGTTCTGTGTCCCATATCCACAAAGTTTGATCAATTTGGGGGCAGTGGTAATGAGAGTGACTACTCTTGGATGGGTTCTGTCTCCAAACCCACAGCTGCAGATCAATCAAGCTATGTTCCTTTCCCTCCTTGGTCCACAATCAAAGATACTCTTGATTTATGATCTCTTATTTCTTCAACCCTGTGGTTCTTGTGTGAAATGTGAAAATTAGTCATGAGAAACCTCACTAAAATGGAGTCAGGAGGTTTTGGCTGGGGGAGCTCTCATGCTCCACCACTCTTAGTCAACTGCAGATCCAACAAGAAGAGATGTCCTTGACCTTACATGGACTTGACCTTGCATGTAGATATACTACTCTACTTCTCCAGAAGGATGAAGAAACACTTTCCTCATCCTCTGCCCTGGGCAATAGCTCAGCCAATGAAAATCTACCATACTTCAGACTCCCAGTTTACTCCAGGGGACTTTTAGTTCATAACAGCCTTCCCAACTTACCCCTTTACTCTTTAAGAAAAACATACCTCTTCTTTGTTCTCAGGACTTTCCTGCAGATTTGCTGTAGCTTCTTGTCCCAGACTGCAATTCTCTTTTATTCCTGAAGAAACCCATCTTTTGCTGGTAAAATAACTAGCAGTTTAACCTTTAAGGTTAACAGAAATAACATTGGCTGCCACACTGGAGGACTGAGAGACTGGGGCAATGGAACATAAATCAGGTCCAGGAGGATAGAAGAGCTGTACTTTTCCCTCTTCTTCCCACTACGTCCTGGTAAAAGGCCTGGAATGTTATATATAAAACAAACAGGCAAAAATTCTAAAAGGTAAAGCAAAGAAGGCAGACTGGTCTGGGACCTAGGACCCAGAGAATGACATACTGGTGAGTTTCATGAGTTTTCTTTTTATCTCCTATTTCCCAAAGTTGAAGCTGAAGGAAGCCAGCCACCTGGGAACATCAATGGCTATGGAAAAAAACAGAAAAACTCAACACAAGCCTGCTCTCTCTAGGCAAAGGACCAGGAAAGGGACAGATTAATATGTTAGAAAATATTCATAAAATAATTGTTCTACTCCAGTCAAACACCAGAAAAATCCACGACCTCACCTCCACCCACACCAGCAAAGGTTTAGTGGGGAGTATAGACTTTCACCCTTGTGGGTCTGTGTAGAACCTGCCCTCCAGAAAATGTCAGTGCTGAGGGCTGAGACTTTCAGCTGCACCAGGCAGTAATTAGCTCTCCTTCCACTATGATATCAGGGAGACCATCTGGGGTTGGGGGGCTGGAATTCTGTGCTCATGCAGCAGTAGCAAAGTGTCCCTCACATTTTGTACTGGGGGTAATGTCAAAGGTAGCCAGGTAAAGAGTGATGAAACCATGCCTCACATTATGTCAATTGAAGCTGCGTGGAGAGCTAGAAGTCCCATCCCCACACAGCAAAAAGGAGGAACTCCTCCTTAATAGGGTATAACAGAGGCCAAGTGGAGAACTTGTACTTCTAACTCCACTCCTGAGGTGGCACTCTCTCCTTCCCCTGCTGGAATGGTGTCAGAAAAAGTCCACTGAAACAGAAGGTTTAAATAAGATCCTGAGACTCAGGACATAATGTGAAAATGCACAGGTTTTGATAAAAAAGCCTTCATCCTTCCAAGAACCAGGAAGATGTCGGAGGGAAAAAAGACAGTCAGTCAATAGATTTCAATACTGAGATGACAGAGATGTCAGGATTATTTGACAAAGATTTTAAAGAGGCCATTATGAAATTCTCCAAAACAAATTATGAACACTCTTGAGTCAAAAAAAAAAAAAAAAGGAACGCCTCAACAATGAAACAGAAAATATCCACAAATAAATAGAAGATATAAGGAAAAAGCAAATGGATATCAACAGCTGAAAGGTGTGGATAGAAGAAAGACTCAGTGAATTGGGAAGTAACACAATAGCAATTACTGTCTGAACAAGGGAGAGAAGGTGACCTGAAAAAAAGTGCCTGAGGGACATGTGGGACTATAACAAATGATCTTTCATTCATGTCGTTGGAGTACCAGAAAAAAAGCATGGCTGGAAATGTACTTTAAAAAATAATGGCTGAGAACTTCTTTAATTTTAGCAAAAAATGTTGACCTACTGATTCAAGAAGTGAACCCCAAGCAGGATAAACTGAAAGTAATCTATGCCAAGATGCATAATAATTAAACTAAAAAATATAGAAACAGCAGATTAATGATTGTCAGAGCCTAAGTGGGTAGAGGTATGAAGGAAACCCATGAGGCTATAAATGAGCAATGTGAGGAATTCTTGTTGCAGAATCTTACACTGACCTAACTGTTCTGTATCTTGATTGTATCAATGTCAATGTCCCAGTGGTGAGAACTGTATGTTAGTTTTGCAGCATGATACCATGGGGAAAATCTGGGTAATGGTTATATGGAAACTTTCAGCATTGTTTCCTACTGAAACAATATCATGCGAATCTCCAATTATCTCAAAATAAAAATACAATTTAGAAAATCAGAACGCACAGGAAGAGAAAAAGTTATGAATGGAAATATACTATCTCTGGGTGATTGGATCATTGCTGGCTCCCTCCCACCCCCTTGGGGCTTTAAATGATTTTTGAGATTGTCTAATATGAAATTCAGTATTTGTATTTATTTGTGTTGTTTTACAGAAGTGTGGGGAATCATCAAAATGGTCTTTCCATCCTCCCTCTTCTCTGCCCCATCCCTGCAAGGCTCCCATCCCTTCTTACCACACAATGTCCCTATCTGCATTTAAATCTTGGATTTTTGCTGTAGCTTTCCTGTACCTACCTGGTATCAAAGCCTTACCTCAAGGCTAGGATCTGTAAGTGGATTTTGGATTTCAATCTAGGGAAAAGGACAAGAATAGGATTTGAAGGGTTAAGAAAGGGAGCAGGAGGGCCTTTGCTACATCCCTGATAAAATACGTAGTACATAACCCAGGAAATGAGAGGACTCCTGGGATATTGTGTTTGTTTTTCTGTTCTTTTTTTCTTTGCACTTGCCCACGCCGCTTTACAAATGAATCAGGAAATAGGCACCTGGCTCCCTGTTTCTTTTCTAGAAATGCTGATTCTTGTCTTCTGAGGAATGAGTACCCCCCCCCAATAAATCAAAGCCCTGAAACTAATTTGAAAAGCACCAAGGTTTACCCTTGATTAATTTCTCATTTCACCTTATTCTTACCCAATGCTGAAAGCATGTGGTACAATTCAGTTTTAAATGAAAGCTGCTGGCTTGGATTCATGAAGGATCTTCTTTCTTTTCTTCTCTCTCTCTCTTTCCCACTCTCGCTCTGAGGGTAAGATTCTGGTTAAAAAAATTTTTTTAACATTTTATTATGAAGCTTTCAAAGATACAGAGAAGTGGAAAGAATGTTTCAGTGAACACCTGTATACTCACCACCTATTCTACATTTTATGAACTCCCTTCATAATACACCTTTCCATCTAGCCGTCTTATCTATACATTCACCAAACTAAGTTGCAGGCTTTGTTACACTTCCCCTAAGCATTTCACCATGCATGTCATTACCTAGAGCTCCATAATTGACTAATGTTCTTTTTCCTTTTGTTGTGAAATTTACATATGGCAAGGTGTACGGATCTTAAGAGGTACATTGGCTGGGTTTTGACATATACGTATGAGTAATCCAGGCCCCTGTCAAGATACAGAATGTGATCATCAGAAGTTTCCCTCATGTCCCTTCACGGTCCTTATTCACCTACAACATGCTTTATAGGTAACTAGTGTTCTGGAATCATACAGAATGTACTCTTCATGGAAGGCTTCTTTCACCCAGAATAAAGCATCTGAGAGTCTACCATGTTGATATGTATCAGCAGTTCACCTATTTTTATTGCTGAGTAGTATTTCATTGTTTGAGCATACCACTACTTATCCATTCTTCTACCTGCCCTATTTCTCTCTCTCTTTTTTTTTTTTTTTTGCTATAACCAATAAAGCTGCTGTCCTTGCTTTTTTGTGTTAATAAATGTGTTTCATTTGAGGAAATACCCTATGGTATTTCCATTGTCGGAGTTGGGGTGGGAACTGTCTCCCATATGGTGACTTGGTAAACCAGACCATAGCTTAGGGGTTGGTTCCCAAATGCCACCCATGTCCCTGCTTGGACTTCCTCTCAACTCCTTTTTTCTCTTTTAAAAAGATTTTGTTTATTTATTTTGAAAGAGAGAATGTGTGAGCACACACAAGAGGAGGGTTGGGACAGAGGGAGAGGGGGAGGGAGAGGCAGACTCCCCACTGAGCATGGAATCTGACTTGGGGGCTTGATCCCAGGACCCTGGGATCACGACCTGAGCCAAAGGCAGATGCTTCACCCACTGAGCCACCCAGGAGCCCCTCCTCTCAACTCCTAAACTGCTCTGCTAGATTAGGCAGGGCTACTTTCAAAAATGGCTTTCAATGTGTGACTTCACTGTCAGAAATGCAAATCATTTGGTTTTTCTCATTGTCCATAGGCTCCACCCTAATACTAGCTTCCCCAGTGTTCAGTGTATTCAACTGCAGTAGGCTCTTTGGGTCCTCCATTTTCATTCTGGTCACCTATTATTACAAAGTCACCATGGAACAATTCTAACTTATTTTTACAATTTTAATTTTTTAAAAATATTTTATATAATTATTTGAGAGAGAGAGCATGACCTGGAACAATTCTAATCTTTGAAAAAATTAAAAATGATCACAAAATAAAATTGACTTGGGAAGTATACAGCTCTATGAATTTTAACATATTTGTAGAAAAATGTGAATCTTAATGGAAAACTATGCATTATCTATAGCACACTGTTCCAGGCTCTCTGATTCAGGCCTATTCATGGTCTTTGAGCAATTTTGCAAAGAGCAAAATTGTTTTGTAAATTGTAGGTAATTGTTAGACATGCTAACTCTGTCTCATCTAGTTGAGTTTTGATTGACTTACCTCCTTTCTGTGGGAAAATGAATTTTGCCTGTATTTGCAATTGAATTCTTCCATACAAATTTGTGCTTTTTTCACTTTTCCTTTACACCGGTTATAATATTTGCCTATGTCCCTCTTTTTAAATTTTTTATAAGATTTAAAAAAATTTATTTGACAGAGAGAGAGGGATCACAAGTAGGCAGAGAGGCAGGCAGAGAGAGGGGGAAGCAGATTCTCTGCTGAGCAGAGAGCCCAATGCAGGGCTCGATCCCAGGACCCTGGGATCATGACCAGAGCCGAAGGCAGAGGCTTTAACCCACTGAGCCACCCAGGCGCCCCCTGTGTCCCTCTTTTGAGTAAAATAAATCTTTAAAAAAATTTTTTTTAAAGATTTTATTTATTTATTTGAGAGAGAGAGAGAGAGCGTGCGTGTGTACTCACAAGCATGATGGGGTGGAGGGGGGAGGGAGGGGCAGAGGGAGAAGCAGACTCCCCACTGATCAGGGAGCCAGACTCAGGGCTCCATCCTAGGACCCTGAGATCATGACCTGAGCCAAAGGCAGACACTTAGCCAACCAAGCCACCCAGGTGCCCCTAAATCTTTGTTTTTAATCCAAAGAAGCATTGACAATGTTGTTAATCAGTTTCAGCTGTACAACATAGTGATTGGATAGTCATATACATCACAAAATGGTCAATGCAATAAGTCTAGTTACCCTCTATCACTACACAAGGTGGTTTCAATATTACCACATTCCCTATGTTGTACATTGTATCCTTGTGTTTTATTTATTTTATAACTGAAAGATTATACCTCTTGATCCCCTTCATCTATTTGGTGCATCCTCCTGCCTTTGGCAATGACCAGTTTGTTCTCTGTATTATTGAATTTGTTTCAGTTTTGTTTTGCTCACTTGTTTTGTTTTTCAGATTGCATATGATGTTTGTCCTTCTCTGACTTACATGACTCAGCGTAATACACTCTAGGTTCATCCATGTTGTTGTAAATTGTCTGAATTCATTCTTTTTTTAAATATATTTTTTAAAGACTTTATTTTTGAGAGAGAGTGCTCACGCACACAGGAACAGAGGGAGAAGCAGACTCCCCACTGAGCACAACCCCCCCCCAACACCCCCCGCCCGCACCTTCCCCAAGGCGGAACTCGATCCCAGGATCCTGGAATCATGACCTGAGCCAAAGGCAGATGCTTAACTGACTAAGCCACCCAGGTGCCCTCCGAATTCATTCTTTATTATGGCTGGATAATAGTCCACTCTAGATATATGTTGCATCTTCTTTATCCATTCATCTATTGATGGACATTTAGGTTGTTTCCATATCTTGGCTAGTGTCCATAAATACTCTGATGACTATAGGAGTTCATACATCTTTTCAAAGTAGCATTTTCCTTTTCTTCAGATAAATACCTAGAAGTGGACTGCTGGATCATATAGTAATACTATGTTTGATTTGTTTTGTGGAAACTCCATATCTATTTCCAGAGTAACTGCACCAATTGATTGTCAAATGTACCAACAGTACCACGAGAAGCTCCCTTTTCTCCACATCCTCACCAACACTCGTTATTTCTTGTCTTTTTGACAAAAGCCATTCTGACAGATGGGAGGTGATAGCTCATTGTGATTTTGCTTTGCATTTCCCTGATGGTTAGTGATGTTGAACATCTTTTCATGTGTCTGTTGGCCATCTGTATGTCTTTGGAAAAACGCCTATTCAGGTCCTCTGCCCATTTTTTAATCAGATTGTTTATTTTTGTTATATGGAGTTGTATGGGTTCTTTACAGATTTTGGATGTTAATTCCTATCAGACATATCATTTGTACACCTCTCTTCCCGTTCAGTAGGTTGCCTTTGTGTTTTGTTGATGGTTTCTTTTTTAGTGCAAAACATTTTCAGTCTGATGTAGTCCCATTCGTTTATTTTTGCTTCCTTTGTCTGGAGGAAACTGATCTAAAAAATACAGCTAAGACCAATGTCAAAGAGCTTACTGCCTATGTTTTCTCTGAGGAGTTTTATGGTTTCAGGTCTTACCCTTAAGTCTTTAATCTGTTTTGGATTTATATGTGTATATGGTGTAAGGAAGTGATTCAGTTTTATTCTTTCTCATATAGCTGTCCAGGTTTCCCAGCACCATGTATTGAAGAAACTGTCTTTTCCCCATTTTATATTCTTGCCTCCTTTGCTGTAGATTAATTGACCATATAATCATAGGTTTATTTCTGGGCTCTCTGTTCTGTTCCATTGATCTATGTGTCTGTTTTTGTGCCAGTACCATACTGTCTTGATTACCCTAGCTATGTAGTATAGTTTGAAATCCGAGAGTCTGGCACTTCCACCTTTGTTCTTCTTTCTCAAGATAGCTTTGGCTCTTCAGAGTCTTCTGTGTCCAAACAAATTTTCGTTTTGGTTCTTCTGGTTCCAAACAAATTTTCGAATTATTTGTTCTAGTTCTGTGAAAGACGCCATTGGTATTTTGATAGAGATTGCGTTGAGTCTGTAGGTTGGAATGGGTAAAATAGTATAGACAGTATGGACATGGGTAAAATAAGTCTTTAACATATGTTCATTTTTATATCTGTATGAGAACCATGATTTTATTATTTTTTTGAAAATTGTGGTTTTTTTTCTCATTCTTAAACTGAAATACAGGTCACATACCATAAAATTGATCTTCTTAAAGTGTGCAATTTAGTGGCTTTTGTGTATTTTTGGTATATTCACAAAGTGTAGCTATTATCCCTAATTCTACAACATTGACATTTATGTTTTAACATACCACTGAGGTTTACCAAAGTTGTCGTATGTGTCCATAGTTCATTCTTTTATACTGATGAGCAGTCTTCCATTGTAAAGATGTACCATTTAATTTATCCATCACTCATTGGAGGACATTTGTGTTCTTTCCAGTTTTTGGCATTTTTGAAGAGCACTGCCATAAACATTCATGAACAGGATTTTTTTTTCAGGTACTGTTATTTAATATTTTATCTCTTAGTTTTAGCATCGCAAAATGTAATTTTTGTTGGATTTTATAACTGAAGGCTATTTAGAGTTACACATAGATTAATTTCTTTGTTCCCTGTGGCAGGTCACCTTTTCCAAAGATGGAGGCAACCATATCTCCAATTGCACATGTTCTGCAGTGAGAACTTGCCACACCCTCTTCAAGAGGTAGGGCCTAAGTCTTCTGATCTTGAATCTGAGATGGCCTTAGCGACTTGTATTCATCAGTAGAAGGTGGTGGGAGTGACACCATGTGACTTCTGAGATGAGGTCAGAGAAGGCCACACAGCTGCCACCTGGTTCTCTTGGAACGCTCACTCTTTGGACACTCCACTGGAGTGGCCATTTGTAGGTGCTCTAACTATAGTCTCCACTAAGCAGTCTTTGACATATCCCAGTTCACATGTGAGATAGATGGGTAAAGAAACCACTAGATACTTCCAGTCCTCAGGCATCTGAGTCATGCACAGACATTCGAGACTCACCAGCTGAGGCCTCAGACATCAGAAAACAGAGACAAGCCATTCTTGTCGCATAAACAGGCTTTTGTGTGGACAGAAGTTTTCATTTCTCTAGGGTAAGTATCTGTGAGTGGGTTCTTCAGTCACATAGTAAAAACATGCTTAACTTTATAAGAAGCCACCAAACTCTTTTGGAGAGTGACTGCTCAGTTTTGCATTCCCACTAGTAATATATGAGATTTCCAGTTGCTTGCAATCTTCCCCAGCCTTTGGGCTTGTCATCATTTTTTATTTTAGCCATTCTAATAAGTGTGCAGTGATATCTCCTTGTGGCTTTAATTTGCATTTCCCTAATGGAAAATGATGCAGAACGTTTTTTTTCACGTTCTTATTTGCCATCTGCATACCCTTTTTAGTAAAATGCTTGAGATTTTTGCTGGTTTTTCTTTTAATCAGTTGCTTCAGACTGACATTTTAAAAAAACCAACTCTGATAATATCCCATGTCTCTCCTTCCTTCCAGCATCACTCTTATTTCTCTTTATTTTCCAATCGGTTTTTCTTCTTGGTGAGCCTGCAGCAAGGTTTGACAAACACCTTTACCTGTGGAAATTAAACTCCTATGAAGTGATACAGTATAATCCTCACCCCAGAAACTTCCCTTGTGCCCCTTCCAATTATTCCCTACTCCTTCTCCCCCCGCGCAAAGTAATCAGTGCTCGTTTTTTTTTCCCACCACTGATTTTTGCATGATATAAATGGAATCACACAGAATGTGTTCTTTCATGTAGCCCTTCTTTATTTAACGTGGTTTGGAGATTCGTCCATCTTGCCTGTATCAGGACTTCCTCTCTGTTTATTGCTGGGTAGTATTCCATTGTCTGACTAGGGCCACAGTTTATTAATCCAGTCCTCTATGGATGAACACCTGGGCTGTTCAGTGTGGGCTATTATGAATATAGCGGCTGCGAACCATCATGTACAAGTCTTTTACCGGATACCCATTTGCATTTCTCATGGCTACACACCAGTCATTCAATTGCTGGGTCGTAAAGACTGATATGTATGTAACATATAAACAGCTGCCATATCTTTTTCCAAATGCAGAGAAATCCTTCTGAGGAAGATGCCTTAGGCACCTCTGACTCCTGGGTTTCCCAGGAATAGAAGTGCCTTTTGTTGTGGAAATTGTGGAGGTGGAATATTCCCACCCCCTTCCTGGATCCGAATTGATTCAAGACTATATGTGCCTCTCCTCACAGCTCTGCTCTCACAGCTGTCAGCCCTGGTCAGGGGGAGGCGGGGAGGTTTAATTATAATGCTTCTGACAGTTTCTGAGCAGAAAGCCCAGTGCCTGCTGCACCAACAGCTGAGCTCAGCCTGAAGCTGCCGTGCTGAAAACTCACCTCCCCATTTCTGGCTCTTCTTCAATAGGGCTGCTTAATGGGCCAAGAATTTCGTGTCTCCACATGCTCCTTACGCCGGTCAGGTGCAGGTTGCCAGCACTCTCCAGCCCAGGAGGCTCAGATCGCTTTCCTCCTCCTACCACTGGGTTAGTTGCCCTGTGGGTTACAGCTCAACACAGCTCAAGTTCTTGGAGTTCATCACACCGGAACAGGCATCTCCTGGCTGGCTCTGCTCATGTGCCTCTACGATCCATTTCTGTGGACTCGGACATCTTTCTCCCGTGGTCAATTTGGAGAGCAGGAACCCTGAGATGCCCTGGGAGTGGGCGGGTGGCGGGTGGGGGGGCAATTTTGTTTCCCCCCTTTCAGAAATTCTTTTTACTTCCTCTCAGAGCACTTCAGGAGTGTCTCCTTTAGCGCACTGACCTCTTTTGACCCTGTATCATCACATCTTTGAAGTCATTTGTTCACTTAATGCCCCTACTTGTTCCGGCAAGAATTTGAACTGATTTTGTAAGAAGAAATCAATTATAATTAGATATAAATTAAAAGTGGAATGGAAGAAAAATGAAGGTGGGGACATAAATGGAACCAGGAATGCTAGTTTTGTGTGGTTCTTAACCTTCCTGACAAATAGTGAGTGACATAAGGAAAGTACTGTTTTATTCTTCTTTGTATTTCTTTTTTAAAATGATTTATTTTTTCAAAGATTTTTTAAAAAAATTATTTGACAGAGGGAGAGAGAGACAGAGACAGAGAGAGAGAGAGAATGAGCAGGGGATGGGACAGAGGGAGAGGGAGCAGCAGGCAGAGAGAGGGAGAAGCAGACTCCCCGCTGAGCAAGAAGCCCCAATGTAGAACTCAATCCCAGGACCCTGGGATCATGACCTGAGCTGATGGCAGATGCTTAACTGACTGAGTCGCCCAGGCATCCCCATATTTCTTCTTCTTTTTAAAAAAGATTTATTTATTTGAGAGAGGAAGACAGAGAGGGAGAGCATGCACATGAGTGTGGGGGGTGGGATTTGCAGAGGGAGAGGGAGAAGCAGACTTCCCGCTGAGTGCAGAGCCTGACATGGGGCTTGATCCCACAACCCTGAGATCATGAACTGAGTGGAAAGAGGCGGCTGTCCACCTGACTGAGCCACCCAGGCACCCCTCCTCTTTGTATTTCTAACAAGGCTTGACACGTTCTTTTTTTAAAAAACAACTTTATTGAGATAAATTTATGTGTTATGAAATTCACCCATTTAAGTGTAAAATTTGGCAGATTTTAGTATACCCACAGAGCTGTGCGATCGTCATCCCAATCCATTTTGGAACATTTTAACCACCCCACAAAGAAACCCCATATCCATTAGGAGTCCCTCCCTATTCCCCCTACCCCTAACTCCCAGCAACTGTTAACTTGTTTTCTGTCTCTATGGATTTTTTTAAGTTTTTTTTTCAATTTTTATTATTTATTTGTTAGAGAGAGAGAGAGAGAGAGAGCGAGCACAGGCAGACAGAGAGGCAGGCAGAGGCAGAGGGAGAAGCAGGCTCCCTGCCGAGCAAGGAGCCCAATGTGGGACTCGATCCCAGGACGCTGGGATCATGACCTGAGCCGAAGGCAGCTGCTTAACCGACTGAGCCACCCAGGCGTCCCCTATTCTGGATTTTTAATGTAAATGGACGCATAAAACCTATGGCCTTTTGGGGGCGCCTGGGTGGCTCAGTGGGTTAAAGCCTCTGCCTTCGGCTCAGGTCATGATCCCAGGGTCCTGGGATCGAGCCCCGCATCGGGCTCTCTGCTCAGTGGGGAGCCTGCTTCCTCCTCTCTCTCTGCCTGCTTCTCTGCCTACTTGTGATCTCTCTCTCTCTGTCAGATAAATAAATAAAATCTTAAAAAAAAACCTATGGCCTTTTGTGCCCTCCTTGACTCTAGCATAATATTTTCATGGTTTGTCCATGTTGAAACATGTCTCAGTACTTGATTTCTTTTTACAGCCATATAATATTCCATCATATGGATATAACACATGTGATTCGTCCATTCACCTGTTGATAAGAATTTGGGTTTTCTCCACCATTTGGCCGTTATGAGTAATGCTGCTATGCACATTTGTGTACAAACGTCTCTGTGTATGTATGTTTTCACTTTTCTTGAGCATATACTTGGAATGTATTCCAGGTATATACCGGGATTATACCTGGTATAATCCAGCAGTGGAATTGCTGGATTATCTAGTAATTCTATGTTTAATTATTTGAGGAACTGTCAGACTGTTTTCTGTGTTGGCTACACCATTTTACATCACCAGTGCATGAGGTTTCCAATTTCTTTACCTTCTGGCCAATACTTGTCATTATCTGTCTTTATGATTCTTCCATCTTAGTGGGCGTGAAGCAGTATTTCATTTTGGTTTCGATTTGCATTTCCCTAATAACCAATGATGCTGACCGTCTCTTCATGTGCTTATTGGCCATTACTCTATCTTATTTGGAGAAACATCTATTAATTCCTTGGCTCACTTTTAACTGGGTTATTTGTTGATTTACTTTTGAGGTGCAAGAATCATTATATATCCTATCATACCAGTCCCTTGTCAGCTGTATGATTTGCCAATATTTTCTCTTATTCTGCAGGTTGTCTTTTTACTTGCTCTTCAAATGATACTGTCATTTGAAGCGCAAATGTTTTTAATTTTGATGAAGTCCAAGGTATATAATTTTTCCTTTGTCGTTTCTGCTTCCAGTGTTTCTTATAAGGTTTTGCTTAGAGACGCCTGGGTGGCTCAGTCAGTTAAGTGGCCAACTCTTGATTTTGGGCTCTCGAGGTGGTGAGATGGAGCCTTGCATTACACTCCCTGCTCAGTGGGGAGTCAGAGAATCTCATGCCTGAGATTCTCTCCCTCTCCTTCTGCCCCTCCCTCTGCTTATGTGTGCTTTCTCTCTAAAATAAATAATAAAATAAATAAATAAATATTTTTTAAGAAAAGGTTTTGTTTAAAAATTTTTTTAAAGATTTTATTTATTTATTAGTTAGAGAGAGAGAGAGAGCGTGAGCCCAGGCAGACAGAGAGGCAGGCAGAGGCAGAGGGAGAAGCAGGCTCCCCGCCGAGCAAGGAGCCCGATGTTGGACTCGATCTCAGGACGCTGGGATCATGACCTGAGCCGAAGGCAGCCGCTCAACCAACTGAGCCACCCAGGAGTCCCAAGAAAAGGTTTTGTTTAACCAAGTTTCATGAATCCCTTCTTTGACAGACCGGATGTGCAAATTTTTATTTACAACAACAGCTACCATTTGTTGCATTCTTGCTTTATACTTCACATTATGCCAGACACTGTCCACAGGGTATTGATGTCAGTAATGGCAACAGTAGTAGCTGACTTCATTGAGCTCTTGTGTGAATGGTGTCATTTAACTCTCGCACCAAATCTTTGAGGTAAATAAAAATATGTCTATTTCACAGATTGAGAAACTGAGGATCATAGACATTATTTGCATATGATGCCTAGAGTAGCTGTATCCATCTTCTGGCCATGAATGAGGCATTGACGTCAAACTGTGAGGGACAGGAGAATATGGAAAGGACCAGCTCTTGATGAAATACCAAATTAAAAGCCAAATAACACCAACCACTGCATTAATAGCTGACATTTATTGAGCACTTAACAAGAGTTATCTCGTTTACTATCACAGCAGTTTGGGGGCACCTGGGTGGCTTAGTCAGTTAAGCATCTGTCTTCTGCTCAGGTCATGATCCCAGGGTCCTGGGATTGAGTTCTACATTGGGGCTTCTTGTTCAGCGGGGAGTCTGCTTCTCTCTCTACCTCTGGCCCCTGCTCATGATCTCTCTCTCTCAAATAGATAAATGAATTCTTTAAAAAAAATCACAACACTTCTTTGAGGAAAAAGGTACTATGACCCCACTGGAAGGCTCAGAAATGTTAAGTACTAAAGCAAACCTTACTGGTCCTTTCCACACTTCCTCACTAATAGAACCTTGATTTTTTTTCACTTTCCTTAGGGTCGTCATGATTTTTGAAGGGGGAGGAGAAGAACTCTTTCCAATCTCGAGGAGGTGAATCATGATTAATTTTAGCCGACCAGGGATCTCATTCCCCTTGCCAGTAATTGGTTTCTGCATGGAAATGGAATTAATCCTAGCCAGTGGGACTTGAACAGAGGTCTGCTGAGGGGCTTCTAGGAGGCTTCTATTTTCACTGAGAATAAAATGACATCCATGAGAAGAATGGTCTTTCCTGTTGCTTAAAGTAGATGGTTCTTCACACGATGCCTAGAACATCTGAAACCTCGTGGCTTATACAAGCGGACATTGATGACAAACTAGGGAAGGCAGAGGGAATAAATGGAAAGCACCAGTTTCCTGATGAGCCACAGAATTAAGAACACTGTAATTGCCCCCAGATTTGTTATTTAAGCCACTTTTCATCAATTATTCTTTCACTGGCAGCTAAATTCATCCTGTGTATTTATCCAAATACGTAGGTAGTTAATGATAAAGCCAGGAATCAAACCAAGGTCTGTCTGACTCCAAAATTCATGAGCTTACTCACTATATAACATGTCACTATCTGAACTGGTAAACTTGCAATGCAGAACTAACAGCCAGTGATATTATATTATATAAGATCCTGTAGAATAGAAATTATTTTGTATTGGCAAAGAGTGTATATATAAATTTAGAAGAGAAACATAGAATCTTAGATGTCCTGATCCAAACTCCCACTTGGTGTAGGATTTCCCTCTCTAGCATCTCTAACTGATGATCCTTCCAGTCTACTTAAATAGAGGTTATAATTGTAATGGGGAAAAGTTAGACTTTGGAATCCAAGTTGGACCTGAATCTTGATAACTACTACCTTGGCCTTTAGGAGTATAAATTGTAAAATGGACACAATAATAGTCCATCAAAGTTGTGGTGATGGTTAGTACAATAATACATACAAAATTTCTGACACAAAATAGATTACAGAGAGGTCATTATCTCGTAAGAAGACATTCTGCTGCTTCATTTCTAATGAAAGTAAGTTGAGCTCCTATCCAAACACCTGGGAAGAAGAAAACAAAATCTTTTTTGAGGGCTAAGAATTTTGAAGGTTGCTAGCCAGTTCTAAGTGTAACAATTTTACCTTTCTACAGGCAGAAGAAGCCTTGGGATCCCATCTGATATTTGCTCTTTGAATTTCCAAATTTAGATTATATGGAAGATTATAGTTTCCTAGAAAACTGCAACAGAGTCTTTCATCTCATGTGTTCTTAAACTATGATTTCAATACTCCTCCCACTAACAGGGTGGGCTTTATGCTTCTTTCCCTCAAGTCTGGATAGGCGCTTATGACCTCTCCAACCAATTCCATGCAATAGAAATGAGATTATGTTATTTCTGAAGCTAGTTCATCATAAAGGTACAGTACATCATAAAGATACAAAAGATCATCATAAAGATACATCATACAGATACATCATTGACACAGCCACAATACCCAACTAGCCCACGTAGAGAGACCACATAGGCTCAATATGGAGGGGACCTGAGGCCCTTAGGTGACAGGCAGCATCAACTACCAGACATGTGTGAGTGAGTGAACTAGTCTCGAGGTTGGCTCCGGCTCCTAGCCTCTGGGATTCCAGGGGAGGCCCCAGGTATTATGGAGCATCTCGGCTGGGCCTTGTCCAAATTCCTGACCCACAAAATCCATGGCCATAATAAATGGTTGCTTTATGCTTTTAAGTTTTCAGGTAATTAGTTATGTAGCCATAGCAACTGTACTAGGTGACATACACACAGAAATTCAATAACATATATGTAGGGTAATTTTTAACTGCAGCTTTATAAATCATAGTTAGTATTTAATATCATCACCTATGGGCTCAGAACTTTGTATCTGTTATTTCATTTAATTCTTGCAAAATTCCTACAGGGTTGGCCTTATTCGTATTTACATTTTGTAGCTGAGTAAACCGAAGCTCAGTAAGCTTCAATAACTTGCTTGGAGTCATGCAGCTAAAGTCTATACTCTTTCCACTATGTCATATGGCTTCTTAAGAGAGAACTATATTTTAAATATGCAACAATAGTTAGAATCTCTAGGGTTTGATTACAGAAATCTTATTTTGATTTCTCATGTTTGTCCCTCCCAGCTTCCACAAAGCCACTTTCACTAAATATCTGTAATGACTGCCTTAGTTTCTTGGTTTCTCTGCTTTCAGATTTTTGGGGTACAATGTCCTCCTGTACTACTGCATTGAGCTTTCTAAAATGCCAATGTGGGTCTGTCCCTCACCTACGTCTTTCACTTACTTGCTTCATCTGAAAGCCCCCTTCTTTTCTGAAGGATTCTATCAGGAATGCCAGATCTTCAAAGACAAGGATCTTCCATTTCCTTTTTGTCTTTTCTCTTTTTTTTCCCCCAAAGATTTTATTTATTTATTTGAGAGAGAGAGAGAGGTGAGCACAAGCAGGGGGAAGGTCAGAGGGAGAAGAAGAAGCAGACTCCTTGCTGAGCAGGGAGCCTGATTTGGGACTTGATTCCAGAACCCCAGGATCCTGACCTAAGCCAAAGGCAACCGTTTAACTGACTGAGCCACCCAGGTGCCCCCCTCTTTGTCTTTTCACTGTTGCTCCCTTCAGTGCCTACACAGCCTGGCACAGAGCAGAGGCTCAGGAACTATTTTGTGAAATGGAATCTCGTGAGAACTGACCTATCGTATAGGTCAGTTTTCTGCTTTCTTTCATCTGCTCCACACAAGGATATTTTAGAGCAGGAATGGATCTCTTTCTAGAATTTGTTTCTTGGGATTTAAATTAGGCCAGTGACCACAGACATCCCTCATGCCCTTCTAAACTTCTGGAAAAATGACCTAAACATTCACATTCTCTTTGTTGATGTAGAATGAGAACAAAATGTTTTGCTTGGTTTGAGCAAAATTTGTGCACAATACCTTTCACTGACCTCACACTTGCCATACTTTCTCCCATGTTGGAGATAGGTTGCATCTCATATTTTTTACAATAATTCTGTAATTCTATAATGTACACAAATGATTTTGCATTGTTTCCTTAACACCATTACTTTCCACAAATTATGTTTCTTTTTGCCTAAGTATATTCTCTAATAATTATTTCTAAGAGTTTCTGTGGTTAGTAAGTGTTCTGGATTCACCTGTGTGCAAAATGGGAGAGAACTCTCCCAATTATATAATAGTTTGACTTGATATTAAATCCAAGGTTCAACATTATTTTCACTCAACAATTTGAAGATAAATGCTCTATTGCTTTCGTGTCTGTAAAGGCAAGTCTGATGTAAGACTTCTTTGTCCCATTGTAGGTGATCTTCATCTTTCAAAGTTTCTAGTGTTTTCCCGTTATCCTTGATGCTCCAGAATTACACTGTGATGTGTCTAGGTTTAAAGTCTTTGTTTTTTAATTATGATTCTTGTTTTTATAAGTCCTCCTCCTTGTCACTTAAAGGATCCTTTCAATCTGAGTATTCATGGCTTCAATTCTAGGAAGTGTTTTTGGTTTTTTGTTTGTTTTGCTGCTTATTCTTCAGATACTGATTCCCATCTATCCTCTTAATTTTGATTCAGTGGAACTCCTACTAGACAAATGTGGAAATTTCTTGATTGTTCTGTCCTTCATGCATCTCACCTTTTCTTTACTACTTTCCACCATCCTATCCTTTATCCCATGCTTTAGGAGAATGCATGAATGCAATTTTCCAGTTCTTTGATTTGATCTCTACGTGTATCCCTTACAAATCTTTATTTAGTCCTTTATTTACATTTTAATTTTATCCATGATACCTATCTATCTATTTATTTAATATTTATTTATTTGTTTATTTATTTGACAGACAGAGAGAGATCACAAGTAGGCAGAGAGGCAGGCAGAGAAGAGGAAGCAGGCTCCCTGCTGAGCAGAGAGCCTGATGTGGGGCTCGATCCCAGGACCCTGGGATCATGACCTGAAGGCAGAGGCTTTAACCCACTGAACCACCCAGGCACCCCTCCATGATATTTATTTTTAAAAATTTCTTATTTTTTAATATTTACTCATTATTGTTCCAAAAATACTTGTTCTTTTATAGATGTGATAACTTTTCTTACCATTCTAAAATTATGATCATTTTATGCCTTCATTCTGAACAATTTTTCTTTCAAGACCATTTGTCTGATAAAGTCTTTTTATTTGTTGAGTTTATTCTCTATATTTCATGTTACTTTCTTTAAGTGTTTGATGACTCTCTTATTATATGCTTCTCTCTGTAGTTGAGATTTCTTTTTAGACTATCTGTTCCCTCTGTTTGGGCAACCTATTTCAAAGAATGAAGGAAATAGACAGAGCTGCTGTTTCCAATCAGACTGGGTGAGCTGGAGAACATGCCATGAGAAGGGCACTTTGATAAATCTGTGTGCCTCTCTATTTTTCATAAATGCTGTTTGGCCATTGTCCATCACCCAACATACTATACTAAGCTTCCCTACTCAAATTGCTTTCACTTGAAGAGAGATCCCTCTGTTACTGCATGTGGTGGCAAAAGGGATGGGCAAAATTCGAGTCTTTTGGTTTTTCTTCCTGGGATACTGAGTAGTTGCCTTTAAGATAACTCTTTCATCCTAGTTTTTATCTTTTGGCATGGAGAGCTCCTGTGGTGATTTCTTTATCTATAAGAATATTCTACCATTCTCTCCCATGTGTGTCCTAGGCTATGGCTTCCTCCTTTAATCAGAACCACCTACTCCCCATCTTTCACACATCCCTCTCAGTTTTTAGCCCATCAAGAGTGATTTCAAACATGACTATGTGTTGAATCATTTTTTGTTGTTGTATCAGGCAGAATAGAAAAAGGGAAGAAACAGTAAACATCAGTGGCTCAAAAAGATAAAAGTTTTTTTCTCTATTACATAAACAAAGTTTGTAAAGAAGTTTCTCAGGGCTTATATGGTTGCCCCATGATCACCAGGCTACAGTCTGTCTTGTCATTCTACCATTCTCAAAACCTGCCTTCTACTTCCAGGTGCAACATGGCTGCTTGCACACAAATCATATCATTCACATTTCAGCAAGTAGGGAAGAGGAAAGGCAAAGAAGGGTGTCATCCCTCCCTCTATGGATACTTCTTATACGTTGTATGTGGTACTTCTATATTCTGGGAGTCTGATAAATGTATTTTTACACACACCATGCATATTGCAAGGAACTTTACATATGATGTTTCATTTATTCCTTAAAACAACCCTTATATTATCCCTATTTTATAGATAGACTCCACTAATTTGCTCAAGGTCATACAAGAATAACTGGGATCTCAAGTCAGATATGACTCCAAAGTTTACCTTACTAGGTTCTTTCCACTCTGCCTGTGATTCTCAACTTTGGCTATACATTAGAATTACTAGGGCAGCTTTAGAAAGTACTAATGCTTGGGAACTATACCAGATCAATTAAATCATAGTCAAGAAGAGTTTGTAAAAGCCTCCCATTTGATTCTATTGTGAAGGCAGAGTTGAGCACTACTGTACTTTCTTTTTTTTAAGATTTTATTTATTTATGTGTTTGACAGAGAGAGACACAGTGAGAGAGGGAACACAAGCAAGGGGGGTGGGAGAGGGAGAAGCAGGCTTCCCGCAGAGCAGGGAGCCCGATGTGGGGCTTGATCCCGGGACCCTGGGATCATGACCTGAGCTGAAGGCAGACGTGTAACAACTGAGCCACCCAGGTACCCCACTACTGTACTTTCTAACTAGTTTTTTTTTCTTCTTGTCTCTGTCTGTGTATGCTTTATGTCAAATATTTTGATTACCTGATTGCTAACTCTGCTTATGTTTTACTTGTCTGTGTAATTTTTCATTATTTTGAAGAAATATTGACAATTCATACTTGATTCAAACTAAAAATCAGTGAGAAATATATCAAACATGTGAAAGTATACAGATTTTGAAAATATATGTACTCAATCATATTAACAGATTACAGAAGAAAAAAATCATATGATCAAATCAATACATGCAGAAAAAAACATTTGACAAAATTCAACATCCATTCATAATTTTTTTCAAAGCCTCAGAAAACTCTAGGAATAAAGGAGACTTTTCTCTACTTGATACAGAACATCTACCAACAAAAAGGAGGAGGAGAAGAAGAAGAAGAAGGAGAAGAAGAAGAAGAAGAAGAAGAAGAAGAAGAAGAAGAAGAAGAAGGAGGAGGAGGAGGAGGAGGAGGAGGAGGAGGAGAAGAAAAAAAAGAACTTATAGTTAATATCACACTTAATAATGAGTGGCTAAATGTTTTCCAGCTAAGAATGGGGAACAAGTTAAGGATGTCCATTCTCACCAGTGCTCTTCAAAATAGAACTATAGAAGACTTGGTCCCCAGCAATAAGGCAAATAATGAAATAAAAGGTATTCTGTTTGGAAAAGAATAAAGCCATCTTCTTTTTGCAGATGACATGATCTATATAGAAAATCACAAGATAATTACAAAAAAACTTATGGAGCTAGTAAGTGAATTCAGCACATTTGCAAAGTGTCAGGTCAATATACAAAAATCAATTGTTTTTCTACTTACTAACAATGAACATGCAGAAAGCAAAATTTTAAGTACAATAGCGTATACAATCCTTTAAAAAAATCCTTAGGTATATATCTAACAAGACATGTATAGGATGTGTATGCTGAAAATTATAAAACACTGAGGAAAGAAATCACAGAAAATATAAATAAATGGAGAGATGTGTCATGTACATGGATTAGAAGACTCAATATAGAAAGACGTCAATTCACTTCTAATTGGTAGGTAAGTTTAACACAATTCCTATCAAAAATGAGATATTTGATAAGTACAGACAAGATTATTATAAAATTTCTATGGAAAGGCAGAGGACCTAGGATAGCCAAAACAAATCTGAAAAAGCAGAATAAAATGGGGGAAATCAGTTTACCTGAATTGAAAACTTTTTTATAGCTTCAGTAATCAGGATGGTTTGGTATTGGAGAAGGAATAGACTCACAAATCCATGGTCTAGAATAGAGAATACAGAAATAGACTCACCTAAATATATTCAATTGATTTTTGATGAAGGTGAAAAAGCAACTCAATGGAGGAAAGATAATCTTTTTAACAAATGGTGCTGGAGCAACTACATATCCACAGACAAAAAAATATGAACTACAATCTAAACTTCACAGCTTAAACAAAAATGAACACAAAATGGAGCATAGATTTAAATGTAAAGCATACATCTGTTAAACTTTTAGAATATAACTCAGGAGAAAACTTCAGGACCTAGGCTTCTTGAAGAGTTCTTAGACATGACACATAAACAACAAAAGACTCCAAATAGCCAAAACAATCTTGAGAGATTGCTGGAGATAAGGATAAAGCTGGAGATAACATGGCCCTGGATTTTAAACTATACCGCATAGCTAACATAATCAAAACAGTATGGTACTGGCACAAAAACACATAGACTAATGGAACAGAATAGGCAGTCCAGAGGGAAACCCATGCTTATATGGTCAATAATCAATGACAAAGGAGGCAAGAATATATGATGGGGAAAAGACAGTCTCTTCAGTAAATGGTGCTGGGAAAACAGACAGCTACATGCAAAGGGATGGAACTGGACCACTTTCTAATACCGCACACAAAAGTAAGCTCAAAGTGGATTAAAGACCTAAATGTGAGACCAGAACCATAAAAATCCTAGAGGAAAACACAGGTAGTAACTTCTCTGACATCGGTAATGTTTTTCTAGATAGGTCTCCTAAAGGCAAGGGAAACAAAAGTAAAAATAAACAAATGAGATTACATCAAAATAAAAAGCTTCTGCACAACAAGGGAAACCATCAACAAGACAAAAAGGCAACCTAATGAATGGAAGAAGATATTTGCAAATGATACATCCAGTAAGGGGTTAATATCCAAAATATATAAAGAACTTATGCAACTCAATACCAAACAAAACAAAACAAAACAAAACAAAACCACAAACAATCCCATTAAAAGAAAGAACAGAGGACCTGAATAGACATTTTTCCAAAGAAGACATACAGATGGCCAAAAGACACATGAAAAGATGCTCAACGTCACTGTCAAAGAAATTCAAAGCAAAACCACAGTGAGTTATCACCTTACACCTGTCAGAATGGCTAGAATAAAACAAACAAGCAAACAAACAAACAGGAAATTACAAATTTTGGTGAGGATGTGAAGAAAAAGGAATACTCATGCACTGTTTGTGGGAATGTAAGTTAATGCAGCCACTGTGGAAAACAATATGGAGGGACACCTGGGTGGCTCAGTTTGTTAAACATCTGCCTTTCGCTCGGGTCAAGATCCTGGAGTCCCACCAGGATCAAGCAAAACAGGCTCCCTGCTCAGCAGGGAGTCTGCTTCTCTCTCTGCTCCTCACCCAGCTTGTGTTCTCTCTCGCTCACTCTCATGCACTCTCTCTCTCTCAAATAAATAAATAAAATCTTTAAAAAAGAAAACAGTATGGAGTTGCCTCAAAAAATTAAAAATAGATAAACATATAATCCAGTAATTCTACTACTGGGTATTTACACAAAGAAAATGAAAACATATATCTGAAAAAATAGAGTCACCCTTATGTTTATTGCAGCACTACTTATAGTAGCCAAGACGTGGAAACAACCCAAGTGTCCACTGATAGGTGAATGGATGAGGAAGATGTGGTACACACACACACACCCACCCACACACACACACACACACCCCTACAAAAAAGGATGAGATCTTGACATTTACAACAACATGGATGGACCTAGAGGCCATTATGCTAAATGAAATAAGTCAGATCGAGAAAGACAAATACTGTATGATTTCACTCATATGTAGAATCTAAAAAACGAAATGAATAAACAAACAAAAAGCAGAATCAGAAAAAAAAAAAAGCAGAATCAGATCTATAAACACGGAGAACAAACTGATGGTTCCCAGAGGGGAGGGAGATGGGCAGCTGGGCAAAATGGGTAAAGGAGAATGGGAGATAGAGGCTTCCAGTTATGGAATGAATTAGTCATGGGAATAAAAGGCACAGCATAGGGAATACAGTCAGTGACATTGTAATAGGGTTGTATAGTAACAGATGGTAGCTACACATATGGTGAGCAGAGCATAACGTAGAGAGGTGTTGGATCACTGTATTGTACACCTGAAACTAACGTAACCTTGTGTGTGTCAACTATACTCAAATACAAAGATCTTTTTAAAAGCACAATCCTTAAAATGAAAAATAAATTAATACTATTGCTCTACGGAAGACCACGTCAAGAGGATGAAAAAGCAAGCAACAGTCAGAGAGAATATATTTGCAAACCACGTATCTGACAAAGGACTTATATCTAGAATATATGATAAACTCTCAAAACTCGACATTACAAAAATTGGGATGCCTGGCTGGTTCTGTTGGTGGAGCAGAAGACTCTTGATCTTGAAGGTTCTAAGTTTGGGTCCTGTGCTGATCACGTTAAAATAAAATCTTTAAACAAACTCGAACAATTCAATTAGAAAATGAGCAAAAGTCAGAGTCATCTCCCTGAAGAAGATACACAGTTGGAAAAGGAGCACATGAAAGATACTCAGCACTGTGACACATTGGGGAAAATGCAAATTAAAACCATAGAGCGATATCACGACACATCTATTAGAATGGCTAAAATAAAAATCCTGAACACTGGTGAGGATGTACGGGAACTGGATCTCTCACACACTGCTGGTGAGAAAGTAAGATTTTAAGCCATTCTGGAAGAAAATTCAGCAGTTTCTTATAAAATTCAACATGCAAGTATCATATGACTCTGCAATTGCTCTCCTGGGCATTTCATTAGCAGCAAAATGAAAACTTAGGGCTGCCCAAGTCTGTGCACCACCACTTACACTTAACACTCATTTATTCTATTTCACTGCATATAACATTTCATGTATGAATGACCACTAATCAAATTAGTATGCTGATGACGGGTGTTTGGGTTTCCATTTTTCCACAGATTTCAAATAATACCTTTATAAATATCCTTGTAGCGGTCTCTTTGAACCCATGTGTGAGCATTCCCCTAGAATGGACATCTAGAAATGAAATTTCTGGATTATAGATTGATACACATTTTCAACTTTACTAGATACTGCTCAAAATTGCTCTCCAAAATCATACCAATTTGTTTCCTCCAACATTGTATGGAAGTTCCAGCTGTTTTTTGTCTTTGCCTATACCCACTATGCCATATTTTAAAAATTTCTACCAATATAATGGTTGAAAATTATGTAATTTCTGTTTTAACTAGGATTTCCTTAGTTATGTCTGAGGTTGAGCATATTTTCACAGGTTTACTGGCCATCAAGGTTTCCTCTCCTGTGAACAACCTGGACTAATTCTTTGCTTATTTTTTTTTTCTATTGGAGGTTTGACTTTGCCTTATTGATATAACTTTATATTATATATTTCAGGAATTAATCCTTATTAGTTACATAAGATTCAAATGTCTTTTCTCAATTTGTTACTTCTCTTTTAATGTTTGGATGTTTTCTTTCACCTTTAGAAGCTTTAAATTTTCATGTAATCAAACTTACAAATATTTCCCTATGAGATTTCTGTTTTTTGTTTTTGTTAAAAAAAATCTTTTTTTTAAACCACAAGGATTTAAAGAGAATCTCCCATATTTTAGTCTAATAATTGTGAAGTTCTGTTCTTTATATTCAGGACTTTAAGACATCTGGAGTTTATTTTTATGTATGGTGTGAAGCGTGGATCTAATTTAATTTTTTTTCATATGAAAGTAAATTGTCCCAGTACCATCTATTGAATATTCCACGCTTCCCTTACTGAATCCAATTTAAAAATACCCAAACCTACTATGTATTAGACATTGTTCTAGGCATTGCATATAGTATTAAGCGGTGCCTGGGTGGCTAAGTTAGGTGACTATCTTCATTTGGGTCATGATCTCTGAGTCCTGGGATCGAGTCCTGTGTCCGGCTCCCTCCTTGGCAGGGGAGCCTGCTTCTTCTTCTCCCCACCCCCTTTTTGTGATATATCGTTCTCCCTCTCTGTCAAATAAATAAATAATAATAATGTAAAAAATTTATCGAATACAGTATTAAAAATAAATGGGGGTGCCTTGGTGGCTCAGTTGGTTAAGCATTCGACTCTTGATTTCAGCTCAGGTCATGATCTCAGGTTCCTGAGATTGAGCCCCCATTGGGCTATGCACTCAGCAGGGAGTCTTCTTGAGACACTCTCCCTCTCTTTCTACCCTTCCCTCTTCTCATACACACACACATTCTCTCTCTGAAATAAATAAATAAATCCTAAAAAATAAAAACAAAAAAGATGTTACTATCAGTGTGGTGAATTGTATTTAATTTAAGCTGTTAGAATATTTCTGGCCTTGTGGAGCTTATATTCTATTTGGCAAGATAGATAATAAACACAATAAAGAGGTATATTACATGGTATGTTGGAAGATGATAAATGTTACGGAAAACATAGAGCAGTATAAAGGAAATTAGGAGTGCTTCCCCAAGAGAGAAAGTTGTAACTTTAAATAGGGTGGTCTGGATTGGTCTTGTTGAGAAGTTGTTGTTTGGGCAAAGATTTGAAAGAAATGAAGGAGATGCCCTGTGAATATTTTAGGGAAAATAAAAACTAATACTTGTATTATATATACTATGTGCCAGGGTTTGTTCTAAGCACTTTACATATATTTACTCATTTAAGCCTTACATAACAGATATTTCATCACAACAGATATTTATGAATTTCACAAAAATTTCTCTTGGGGTTTTTATTTGAGTTTCTTCATATATAGATATAGATTACTTTAGGGAGTGTTGATACCCTTACAACATTGCTTCTTGCCCTCTGTAAACATGGTCTGGTTTTACATTTATTTACAATGTCTGTTATGTTCTTCAATCATTTTAGGATTTTCTCAATAAAGGTTCTATACATATTTGTTGGATTTACTCCTATGTACTTTATACTTTTGTGGTTCCTGTAAACAGTTTGTATATATTTTCAGCTTCACTTCCTGTTGCTTACACTGTCCTACTCCGGATCCTACTCTCTGTGTTTTTGATAGGTAATGTACTCTAGTTATTGTGTGTGTATGTGTGTGTGTGTGTGTGTGTGTGTGTGTGTGTATGATGAATGGTCTTGCTACTTGATCCTGCTCTTTAAGATGAATTTGGTTAACCCAGACCATAACATATCAAGAACGATCTAAGTCTTTCCCCTTCATGATTTTTGTCCTGTCGCCTCAATGAGTCTTTAAGCTCTCCAGGGACAGTGAGTGTGAGCACATGGGAATTACTCAAAAAGGTCTCACTGCTACTTTTCCCACAATGGGGTAGCTGTATTTTTTCTTCAATCTCTTCACTCCATTGAGACCTCAACCATGACTCTCCCTTGATGTCAAAGTTGATTTCCATATATAAAGATATACTTTATCCCTGGACTCATTCCTAAGCTCTTCTTTTCTGGCACTGATTCTCCTCCTTTGAGGAAGTGAGAGAAAAATCCTGATGAGTAGCTGAGAGCTCTTTGAGAGGAAGCATATTTGTGAAATGATCAAGCTCATTTTTTGCACAAGGTTGATCCACAAAACATTAGTCTATGAGATGCTCTGGAAAAAGAGGTTCTGAGTTTTGTTTTTTTTTCCTAGCATTTTATTTATTTATTTGAGAGATTGAGAGAGAGAGAGAGAGAGAGCGCACAAGCAGGGGGAGTGCCAGAGGGAGACGGAGCTGAGCAGGGAGCCCGATATGGGGCTCAATCCCAGGACCCCAGGATCCTGACCTAAGCCTAAGGCAGATGGTTAACGGACTGAGCTACCCAGGTGCTCCTGAGCTTGCTGGCTTTCTTTCTTTCTTTCTTTCTTTCAAGCAGGAAGCCCTTTCTACTGAATTCCTTTTTGGAGACACATGCCATATTTTATGCATATTAAAGAAGAAATTTTACGGTAAAGAAAACAAATTTAATTTATCCCCTCACTTCTTAAACATTTTTGACCAAAGAACAATTTTTGTCTGTTTTTAAAGACCACCTGTTAACATCCACATACCTCACAAGGGGAAACCTTGATCTTGTTCACCCGTCTGCTCTTTGATGGATGTAAACACAAAATCATCTACCTCAGATGGTCTCCTAAAGACAACTTGCAGCTTCCACAGTAGTGTTGCAAAGTCTAGATCATGAAGAAATCCCTTCTAAAATCTATTCTAAACCTTTTATGTTTAAGTTTTATCATCCCATCCATTCCTCTATCCTCCCCAGAAAATAAAAAATATTTGAGTTCTGATACAATACCAATCACCCTATATTTATGAAACACTTATGATGTACAATTAAAAAAATTAAGACACTGATCTTGCTGGACCAGGAAGCTACAACCATTGTCCAGAATTTCCTATTTTCCTGCCCTTATTCCTTGATATGTGTCTGCCCTTGACCTGAATAACTCCGATTTTCCTGAAGATGGCCACAATGTAAGGCATAGACAAATGGAAGAGAACATACCAGACACAGGTGGTCCCCTGAGCTAGTTATTTGGCAGCCAGAAGAGCAACATCAAGGTGGACAACCTTGACTAGGCAGGTTGCACATGGGGGCTGTCTACCCCCTGACATGGACAGCTTAGGCTTCCTTTGCCAACACCTTCCCGAGAAGGAATGTCATTTTTTTTTATCCTGCTTTGAGGCATCTTATAGTAAAACACATGCATCAAAAAAAAATGCTTACCTAGTCATCAACAGCTATATCTAAAGAAGAGGGTGAATTGTATTAGGAATCAGATAGAAGATCATTAAGGAGCCTGCTATTAGCTCTGAGCTTTCTGGAATCCAAGCGACAATGGAGTCACAGTGTTTCAAGACTCTGCTTGTTAATACACGTAGCCTCTGTTGTGAAGATGATAGCCCACCCCTCCTTTACTCTCTCACCTTTCCCTTCTTTTTCTTATAGTTTGATTTGATTTAATACATTTAATGTGGTTGCTTCCTTCCCTTTTCTAACGTATTTGATATACAGAAGACACCCCGTAACCAACAGGAAATTTGAGGAGCCATTAATTTTACCTTGTAGCTATCAGACTCACTTCACATGGAAAGGTCTCTGGGTTGGATTTGAACTCACAAACTCTCATAGGTAAATGCCACAGATCCTATTAACCAGGTTATTACAGCAAGCTAAAAGGTCTTTGGGGTCCTTTTGCCAATATCTTCCCCCATGAAATTCTGGAACTCTTTTCCCTTGTCTTGTCTTTTTTGTTCTTCCTTGTAGTCTACACCACTGCCCTTATTTCAAAAACAACCAGTTGTTAAATGGATGAACTAAAGATATCTTCAAGAACGTTCAAGTTAGATTGTTTTGTCTCAAAAAGGTGAGAGGAAGAGAGCTGCAATTTCTGAGAAGCCTGCTTTGACTGCCTGAGTCTGGTCCCCAGGCAGATTAGGCTGAGGTTTTGGCCAAATGAAATTGCCAATTCTCTTTAAAAAAGAGGGTGTTGGGGGGGGGGGGGGGCTAGCACATTGCTGATTAGAACATTCTGCACTTGCCTGTGCAATCTTTTTGCCACCCTGTAATTTCCTGTTGGTTATAAATGAAACCTTTCTAGCTGTTAATGCAGCCTGTGAATTGAAAAAAAAAGCATGTAATTAATCATAGGAGTTGGGGGGATTCACTAAGCCTGAGTTATAGGGGAGAAGCTGGACAAGGCACTAGGACCTAGAAGGCATCTATCCACCCTGGCAGGAATTTCTTGCTTGGAGCTCAGACAACAAAGGCATAGAGAGATTGGTTTTCTTTCTCTCAGCATCTCCACCCAACCAGCAGAAAACCGGTGAGTGGGGCTTTCCAATGATTTTCAGGCAGAATGTAACAGATGCCAAGCGGTAAAAGCACAAGGCAAAGGGCTTGCTCTAGCTCTCTCTCTCTTTCTCTCCTTCTCCTTTATTTTTTTTCTTAAATTTTATTTTGCCTTATTCTATCGGATTTTTTCCTAAGCCTCTACCTGGGATTTTCCTTTGGAAAAGTGAGTTTGATGTTCATTTGTTTTCCCTGTGATGTTGATTTAGAATAATACAACCCGTGATCCTAAAGCAAAGCCAAGTGTTACTGGCATGCTCCGGGAAATGCTTGCTACTTGTCTTGAGGAGGTGGGGTCTCTCACCACTGCAGGTTGTCTGACAGAGACAATGCTGAGCTCAGCACAGGTCATGGTGACATTGGAAGAAAAGGGGGATTGAGCCTGGCAAGCCTCCTAGGCACCAGTCCTCCTTTATCTCCTGTCCTCCTGGTCCCTTGCAAATATCTCGATGTGGCAGTGTGTGTAGCAGCTGAGCCCTGCTTGCTCTGTGAGTCCTTTTATCCCCATCTGTGAGATGCATGTTAATAGTTGGGTTCCTAGGCTGTGGTCACTACCTTTGCTAATGCTCGAGGCTTCTGTTGTGTTTGGTTTCATGTTTGGATTTCTCTCTTTTTCTCCGTTTCTTTCTCCCTTTCTTTTTCTCTCTCCCTTTCTTCTCTCTCTCTCTCTCTCTTTCTTTTCTTTTCCTTCTTTCTTTCTCTCTCTCTTTCTGGTTCAGCAGAAGGGGAAAAAGCAAATCTGGCAAATGACCATCTTTTGCCTCAGCTAATGTACCTGGGCAATAGACAAGTTTGGGGGTGAATTGCTGCCGTGAGGGGCAAAATGCCCCATCAGTCAGGGTAGAAAACCAGAACAATGAAAGGTGTGCTTGTTTGGAAAGGTCCCATATGCTTCCCAGGGACTCATTTGGGAATCTTTCAACGATTAATTATTCCATTAAGAGGTGCGGCTGCCTTGTTGGGGAGGGATAGAGCACATGTTAAAAAAAATTTAAAAAGAAAGAAAGAAAGGATTTTGTGACCAAATGGTACCAGGGAGAAAGCAGAGCTAATAACTTGTTAAATAACTGATTTTTCTAATCCTTTTTTTTTTTTCCAGCTTGTTTCTTATGAATGTTGGATAGCTGCCCCAGCTTGGTGGGGAAAGGGTTTGATGAATAGTACAAAGACACTAGCTATTCCCTGGAGGCTGTCTCTTTAAAGGAGAATCCTGGTTTATTCTGGGGGGTCGGGTGGGAAGGGAAGCAGACATTAGAGTAGGCAACGGGGTTTGGAATAAAAGAAAAACCTTCCCCTCCATAGTCCTTTTACTGAGGCACAAAGATTGCTTCCTAAACTGGAGATATGAACATCAGCCAGCGCCTTCTATTCTCTTCAAGGGGATTTTGTCGGGCTATGGATTCATTTACAACTGTTAGTCATGTGGGCATGTGTGAGGAAACAGATGCCAGTTTTAATGTATTTAGCCCGAAGTTACAATTTGATAGGAGCCACTGTCAATAAGTCCCAGGATTTCAAGTGATTTCAAAATCCCTCTCTCTCCCCTGTTTGGAACAGCGCCCAGAGTGCCTCCCTCCCTATCTCTCACCCCAATCCCCCATCACCAGCAGCACCCCCCAGCCCCTCCTTCTTGTCTATTAAGATCAATATTCCTGCAGGTCAGGGGCAAGCAGCAGATGGGTCACGGGCTTTTTTCAACCAGCTCTTTTTACAAGCAGCAGATTGCAGAACTGGATCTGGCTAATATTTGAATTCTCCCCCCCCCTTCCCCTTTTTCCTTGCCTCTTTTCACCCCCCTCCTTTGTCCAACATTCAGGTGTCTGAGGTTCCCCCGAAATATGGAACTTGATTTTGGACATTTTGATGAAAGAGATAAGACATCCAGGAACATGCGAGGCTCACGAATGAATGGGCTGCCCAGCCCCACTCACAGTGCCCATTGTAGCTTCTACCGTACCAGAACCTTGCAGGCTCTGAGCAATGAAAAGAAAGCCAAGAAGGTACGTTTCTACCGCAATGGGGACCGCTACTTCAAGGGGATTGTGTACGCTGTGTCCTCTGACCGTTTTCGCAGCTTTGACGCCTTGCTGGCTGACCTGACTCGATCTCTGTCTGACAACATCAACCTGCCTCAGGGAGTGCGTTACATTTACACCATTGATGGATCCAGGAAGATCGGAAGCATGGATGAACTGGAGGAAGGTAACGCAAGGGTGGTGGCTCTTGGTGGGGGGTGGGGGTGGCATCCTTGGCAGTACTGACATTTCTTGGAGTGCGCTGAAAAAACAAATTCAGGGATAGATTTGTCAGAACGCCAGGTTGATGCTGCTACTGCTGAGTCTGTAAGCATTGACAGGGCCATTAGCCATTAGCCGTCACGGCCTTGGGTCTCTGGTGACATTGGAGCGTGGATGGTGGTGACAATGCATTGTGCTTCTCTGTCGGGGTATACAAAGGGAAATCTGAATTGTGTCATTTATTCTAGATCTTGCTCATAATTAATTCTAAGTAATGTTATTGAGGCAGACCACGACTCATTAGGGCTGTAAAAGGAGGAAGGAAACTTGGCTGGGTTCACAGAAAGATAGCCAAATATCCTTTGGACTGCTGAGAGGCTATTTGTACATTGCAACGCATGGAAACCTGCCCCCTAAAAACAGGACTTCCTGGTCACATTCACAAAGGATTACACTTTTAGGTAAGTGGTCACTGCTCAGCTGTCGCTTCTAAAAAGCCCACTCTGGGGTGTGTCCCTAAGGCTGAGGTCATTGAAAGAAATACCAAAGAAAGCCCGAGGTATGTCTGGTATTTCAATAAAGACTCTTTCTGTTAGAATAGGAACTGACTCACTGTACCTAAATTGCTTTCAAGCGTCTCTAGACTTTGGTTTTACAATTGAATGTTATGACAAGGTTGCTGAGAACTTAGAAATGAGAGAAGTCTCTGCTCTTACCAGAGCCTGCTCACTCACAACACCTTTTTTTGGTGGTTATTTAGAAAATAGATCTTGGGACATGTGCTTAATATTTTACTTCATTGAGTCGTTAGTATTGTAGATGCCTTCCTATGCCCGCTTTTAAATGTCTTTACATGTAAGCAATTGATCATGCAAATGGCCCTCCCCCAGACCTCTCTCTGACTCTCTAGCCCTCCCTCCTCCCCTACCCCCTGCTTCCATTCCCGGAGCACAGGTGAGTTTAGAGCAGGCAGATCTCTTGGGAAACCAAATTATGAAACAGCCAACAGGGAATGGGAATCAGCATATTAAATGACTTGGTGTGGGAGTACCCCGCCTCCACTTCACTGCTTCTAGGTTTCTTGTGCTCTCAGACAAAGGAGCATGAGGGTTTCCCTTGCACAAGACCACGTTCTCACACATAGCTGCTGTTTCTCAAGTCAGGTCAAGTGATTTGGGGCCAGTTACTTCTAAACGACAGTGTCCCTACAGCTACTGGATCTGGGTCTCATGGTTCAAGTCTGAGGTTTTGCCACATAGCTGACCTTGAAAAACAACGCTGAGAAGCCTTAGACTGTGTGGATCGTGTGCTGGATGGCCAGGCAGAGGTTAATCCTAGGGTTTTTCTGCACATCAGAGGATTGACTATCCTAGCCCTTGTCTTGAAGGAGTCAGGGCAAACTGAGAGGACTCAGAATGAGGTTGAGGGAGCTGTCCAACATAGTAATTGAGAGGGTGTGTGTCTTGTCACCGTGAAATCCATATCTTGGGTGAATTTGAGGGGTGTCTCTGTAATAATTGTCACAAAGCACCTTGAATCACCCAGTGTGTCCTCATTTCCTCTAGCTGTGATTTTTTAAAGACCATGGCAGATGCTGGGACAGAATTCTGAACCCAGGGACATTGTTTTCAGAGTAGGAATTAGAATGTTCTTGTGTCTGATATAAGAGAAGTATCATGCACACATCTCCCCTCACAAATCCATTTTTTTAACATATCTTGCTCAAGGACAAGTCCTTGATATTGCTTTTTCTTCCTGGATGTGTGTGTGTGTGTGTGTGTGTGTGTGTGTGTGTGTGTGTGTTGTGATAATCTCAGTTCAGTATAGATAATAAATGTAATTTTGAAGACTGCACTATTTCTTCTGGCACTTTGGAGTCCGGCTCCCTTGGATGCAAGGTAGTACATCCTGGGTTATACAGAATGTAATAAGGTTCAGTTGGATTTATTCATATAGCATTTACAACCACAAGCTGTAGTGGCCCTCAACCCCCTCCCAATCCTGAGTACTGCCCATGCAGTCAAGGAAGTTCTGGGGTATCCCTAGGCTAGTGTTGAGAAATGTGACCCATTTTCCCACTTCTGCAGAGTCAGAAGGGAAAGGGCACTGGAATAAGCAAGATAAAGAAGGGAAAGGTCTTTTCTCTCCTGTTTTGTCCTTTGGAACTTCCCTTCTAGGAAGTGGAGGAGAGAAGTCCCTCGCTTTGTTCACCATTGGAAGAGGTTGAATGAAAGATTAAAGATATTCATACACATTGCTCCCCAAGAGACTTCACACTGGAAAAGTTTAGAAAGATTCCTGATGAAGAATAAGAGTTAGTGGGTTCTAGTCATAGAGGCAGGTTATCACAGGAAAAGAAATTCTTGGAATCAGATTTGTTGCCAATCCAAGATCTGCCACCTGCTAGATCGTGTGACCTTGGGGAAACCACTTAGACTCCTTGAGCCTCAGTTTTTCATCTGTAAAGTGGAAATAACTGCTTTGAGGATTAAATAAGACACTGAGCATGAAGTTTTTACTATTATTCTTGGCATAGAGTAACACTCAGTAAACGATATCTATGACTGTTGAGTTGTCCTTGTTTAAAGCTCGCTAACGACATGACCATAGGTCTGTCCTTATCATCACTGTGAATAACCTTCTCTTTTTCAAAACAGCATTTTTGGGTGCACCTGGGTGGCTCAGTGGGTTAAGCCTCTGCCTTCAGCTCGGGTCGTGATCTCAGGGTCCTGGAATCGAGCCCCGAATCGGGCTCTCTGCTCAGCGGAGAGTCTGCTTCCTCCTCTCTCTCTGCCTGCTTCTCTGCCTACTTGTGATCTCTGTCTATCAAGTAAATAAAAAAAATAAAATAAAAAAGACAGCATTTTTGAAGAAAGCAACCATTTTAAGGTATAATTTGCATAACATAAAAATCACCCATTTAAGTGTACAATTCAATGATTTTTAGAAAATTTACCAAGTGGTACAACCATCATTGTAATCTAATTTTAGATCATTTTATTCACCCAGATTTTACCAATTAGCTGTCACTGTCCATTTCCCTCATTGTCTCCAACCCTAAGCAACAACCTATCTATTTTATATCTCTACAGATTTGCCTATTATTGACATTTTATATAAACTGAATCATACATCGTGTGGTCTTTTGTGATTGGCTTCCTTCCCTTAGAAAAATCTTTTCAAGGGTTATCTGTGTTGTACCTTGTATCAGCACTTTGTTCCCTTTTATGGAGGAATAACATTCCATTGCATGTATGGGCCACATCTTGTGTCTCTGTTGTAATACTCTTTGTTGTTGTTGTTGTTGTAATACTCTCATCTGTAGAAAGGGATTAGTAACACCTGCCTTCTTTATCTATCAGGTTGGTTGAGAGGATATAATGAGAAATAGATAGAAAAACACACTGTCAAGGTAAAACTACAGCTACAAGGTATTATTGTTAGTGATATAAAAAAAGGTAATAATAATGATGATGCTAGTGAGGGGTTGGGATGGCCAGAGGTTCCCAAACCTGGCTGCCTTTCACAAACTTTCAGAGACTTGGAAAAATATCAATTCCTGGGCCACATCCCAGACCTACTGAATCAAAATCTCCAGGGCTAGGGCCCCCAAATCTGTCTTTTTATAAATGTTCCCAGGTGATTTTTATGAGCACTTAAACTTGAGAAATACTGGATTAGGTGATCTTGAGGTTTCTTTCAGATAATTACAGTGGTGGGAGTTCCTAGGAGTACAGAAGGCCTTGTTTATGTTTTGCTCTTTTGTTTTGTAGATCTTAAAGGAATGATGGAGCATAGAACATACTGTTTTCATACTGTGATGCTCCTTATCTACTACCTCTAGTCTACTGTCTGTTAGATACTGAAAGTCACAAGGGGAAAGTTCCAGGCCCAAATCAGGTTATTTATGTCAGTTTACCCACAGCTCCTTGGGTACACAAAGAGTCAGTGAAGCCATGAAGGCTGTGGTCATATATGTATTAGTCATATTCTCAGTGGGTCAATGAATGAAACCCACCAGTGACTTTCCCTTTTGTCTTGCTTAGTCTTCCATCTCTAAGTCGTTCTTCTTCCCTTCCTGCCCAATTATTTCCCCAGTTCCTTGTTTGTGAGTACCCAGATCAATCTTAGGGGTACTGCTTTGAGCATTATTACATGGACCATGGGACAGAATATTTCCAACTGGGACAGTCTTGTTGGAAAATCTGAGTTGAACGGTGACACTGGTTATGATCCAGTTCCTTTGCCATAGCTCATTTGAAAAGAGATGAGATGAGGTGAAACCACCTTCCCACTAATTTATCCTCTAGCTACTAAAGCAGGCACATTGCCAAGGAGAAGGATTTAAAGATACCTGGGAGAGAGATGCATCATTAATAGATATGACGATACAATAAAGTATCATTTAATATTTTCCTTCTTGAGTGAGGAAGCCCTGGCAAAGAGGAGGAAGCCCAGTCAGAAGTGTTTCTGCACTGAGGAAACATGAATGCATTAAATGTTTTTGAAAATGGGGCCCTCCTGAAAATGAATGGAGGTAGACATTAGATCATCTTGAGCCCACAGCTTGCTCCCTTCCTGCACTTTCAGTTGTGCTTCCATGACTTCATTTCCTTACCCCCTCATCCTGAAGCAGATTGTCAGTTCCAGCCAATTGTCACCTTGCTTGGCTCTGAAGCTAGCTTGCCTTCTAGGCTCTCTATGGGTGGGAAATGGCCCTTGGATGCTGTGGCAGGATGGGAACCCAGCTGTGTAAAGGTGAAACACACCTCATCCAGCTCCAAGTGCCAGGGAGCTGGGCGTGCAGAAAGCACAGAGCTCTGGCAGCAGACGTTGCAGATGTTTGCAAAATCAGAACAAGGAGGCCTTGGTCTAGAGAAGGAGCGCATTTGATGTCTTTCCAGTAGTACAAGTGGAGAGTCCTCAATAGTAGGCACCTATTTCTTTAACATTTAATGACCATAATAACTTTACCTCCTACTGCCTTCTGGGGTTGGAAAAGAGAAGAAAATTCCTTCTTATAGACCTTTAGGGCTGGAAGGGGACTGAGATGTCGCTTAGTGTAATACCTTCAATTTGTAGATGGAAAAGCTGGGACTCAGAGATTAAGTGATTTCCCTGAGGTCACACCACTCATAAAGACCTGATTGGGACCAGAATTCAGGTCTGTCTGACTCCCCAAGGTGCTGCCCTCAACTGCCATAAATATCCCGCCGTCTGGTAGGGGATGCTTGATTACCGGGTAGGCTATGTGTGTGTGGGGACAGGGGTCGTGTGGGAAATCTCTGCCCCTTCCCCTTAATTTTGCTGTGAACCTAGAATGGCCCTAAAAAAATAAAGTCTTACAAAATATCCTGCCCTCAGTGTGCATCGGCAGTGGCAGCAAGTGGCTTCGCTGGGGTTAACCATTGAGCTCCTGGGTCTGGCATTTTCAGCAACCAGACACTTCCAGCAGGAAATCCTTATCTTTGAGGCCTGGGCAGTGGTCCAAATGGTTACTACCTAACCATCATAGCTCAGTTTCAAGATGGCTGCCCGTGCTTCTTTTTCTTTTCTTTCTTTGGGTTTTCGCTCTTCCTCTTTTCATCTCCTTTCTTTCAGCCCTTTCTTCCTCCTTTCCTCTTTGCTCTTTCTTTCTTGTTTTCTCTCCATTCATTCAGATTAGGGCTTTAATGATAATGAGAGGTGGGTCTTACCAAGTGCTTACCGTGTACCAGGCTCTGGGCTCAGCACTTGCTAGTCACCATCTGATTTGTGCCTCCCTCCCACCTTGTGACGTAGGTACTGTTATTATCATTCCCACATTTCAGACAAGCAACTGAAGCCAGGGAAGGTTAGGTAACTTGCCCAAGGACACACAAATGTGTATTGGAGACCCCATTCCTACTGACATCACATCAGCTGTTCTTTTTCCATTACTCCATATTGGGGCCCAAAGGAGAGAATGGAGAGACTAAAATGTACTGTTGGAAGGACCGCAACGTAGATTTGGCTGAGAGCTGGGCCCTCTGGAAAGTTCTTGTTGCCATATGATACTATAGCTGTCTGCCATCATGTTCATTTCCATCTGGGGGTGGTTAATCATACTCATAGTTTAGAGGCTTAAGAGGTTTAAGAGATGGGAGCAAAATAAGTCCGGAGTCCCAATAGGGTTACACAGCTGACTCTACAGAGGAGACTGTAGATGAGTGAAATCATAAATATATAGCCTCACACATTTCTACACCACCAGTTGTCAGAGTCTTAAAGTACTTGACAAGTTATGGAAAACATCTGACTCAAAGGCACTAACCTCTTGGAAGGTACCTGTGAATCTGGTGGCATGCTAAGGTGAGGGGCCATTTCTAGGGTGTAGAGGATATTGGCTGTTAATAGGTGGAATTGAAAGGGCCCCTTCACCCTTTTAAGTCACAAGCTAAAGACCCTAGCCTCTAATCACTTGGGTTAGTTTGGGTTAGCCAGCAAGGGAGCCAGAGAAATTAGGGTTTCTTTTGGCTGAGTTCTTTGACTACTCCATCCTGGAGGGGTGTGTGTGTGTGCATGTGCACCAAGTGGGAGAGGATGCCCATGTTCACCTACAAACCATCCCTTGGTCCTGTCAAGACAGAAGACTAACAGCCTCTTGGACTCAGGGCAGTGTTGGAAGCCCCTCACCCTTCCCCTTCACACATACACATAAATGTCCACAAAAGTGCCCTAGAGAATCTGACTGAATCTTCTCACTAACTGAGAAATTTATTAATTAACATGACTTAAAGAATTTGGTGCTACAGTAAAGCAACCGATATTTGCAAAAGGAGTGAATTATCAACCCAGTGCTTCTGAATGTCCCTGCGTGGTTCTCCTGCTGAGACCAAAGGAAGAGCCATCAGACTATAATTGTGTTTAATGCTTTATTTTCCCTGGCCAGGGTTCACTTACTTGTTTATTTAGAGTTATTACTGAGGAGTTAAGCCTGATTAACTCACACTAGTTTTCTGCAGCTCTACCTCTGGATGAACTTCCGTATACCTTGAGGCTAATGTGTTTTACGCAACAAATGCAACATTTTCCAATACTCTCTCTCCCCCAGGCTGAGCCTACCTCTCTTCCTCTTTTTTCTAGCTTCTAGTCCCAGGTGTCTAATCCCCCGCTCCTGCCCCTTGCCTCTGGCCCCTGTGTTTCTTCCGCTGTATTAGTCATTTCCTCCAGCCCAAGGTAAATGTGAAAATTATGCTAGATTCCTCCAATCCATAAATCTGGCTGAATAATGTATTCTCACATCTCCACCTCATTACTTGTGGCAGCCAAGGGTGAGCGAGCCCTGGTGAAGATGGCCTTGAACACACAGATCGAGGGTGTAGTGTTTAGGAAAATGGAAAGATGAGGGTTGGGTCGTGGAAACAGAGGAAAGTATTTCTCAAGCAATGGCTAGATTTGCAAACACAAGCAACGGTGTGTGTGTGTGTGTGTGTGTGTGTGTGTGTGTGTGCATGTTGTTATTTAGACAGTTTTTCCACTTGGGTTTGGGGGTGAGCAGTAAAGGACACAACTATACACACACACATCACGTATATATATATTCACCACACACGCACACATTTCACATTTCAGTATTCTACTTCTTAGTCATATACTCTGTGCAAAGGACAATCTGGCTTCTTGGAAAATATGAACTCTATGCCCAATATACAAGGACACTTGGGTCACTTTAACTTGGAATAAACTGTATTCATTCTGAGAGTTCTCTTGGGTTTACACTATAACCATGGAATGGGGCTGTGAGTTCAGAAACAGGACAGGAACATTAAGAAATAGAGGCATGTTAAAAACACTCCAGTAATGCCTCCTAGATATTAACAAACATCTGAGAAACTGACATAGGCATTTCAACTGCAGTAAAATACTACGAAGTTTGAGAACCTGGTTTATTAGATTATATTTAGATGTGTTCATTATCCTTGAAACCCTTAGCTTTATAGCATTTGTCAACTTAGGTATGCCATTATAATGAAGAATGTTTTGCTGATGACTTGCCCTTGAATTTGAACGAGGTGAATTGTTAGAGAGACAGTCCAACTAGAAATTGTGCCTACAGTTGGTTACTATCACCATATATCCAAAAGTCCTACTCCAAGGTCAGTGTGCATTAGTTTGGTTAGAATAGTCCAAGTATCTGCTATTCAACTAATTACCACTTATTTCTTCCCTTAGGGGAAAGCTATGTTTGTTCCTCAGACAACTTCTTTAAAAAGGTGGAGTACACCAAGAATGTCAATCCCAACTGGTCTGTCAACGTGAAGACATCTGCCAATATGAAAGCCCCCCAGTCCCTGGCTAGCAGCAATAGTGCCCAGGCCAGAGAGAACAAGGACTTTGTGCGCCCCAAGCTGGTGACCATCATCCGCAGTGGGGTGAAGCCTCGGAAGGCCGTACGTGTGCTTCTGAACAAGAAGACAGCCCACTCTTTTGAGCAAGTCCTCACTGATATCACTGAAGCCATCAAGCTGGAGACTGGGGTTGTCAAAAAACTCTACACACTGGATGGAAAACAGGTAAGTAGTTTTTTTCAAAGTACTCTTCTCAGTTGTTCCAGATACCTGGATGCCCACCTTGTACCTGAGGCATCATTTCTCGGTGGGAGGTCTCTTCCTCCACCTCCATTATTGCTACCTGATATTTTAGGTCTCTCTGGGAAGAAAGGTCTTTTCAGCAGACCAAGCAATGGACCATATGTCTGAGCCTTTGAAATTCATTCTGCTTCTGTCTTTTCAAGTTGAATGGTCATTTAATCTCAACTTTCTGGGCTGCTAAGCAGAGGACCTAGAACCTAGGTCCTACACATTCTTATGAATAGGAATGTAGCTATTATGCAATGCAACCTTGATCGTTCGGTGCATATGACTCAAAATAAAATTTGTTGGCTCCTTTCTTCTGAGGCAGCCTCTTGTTGGTGTTCAGGGTCCATTCTGGTGAAAAGAGGTTGAAATAACCCCTCATAGTTGATGAAATGACTCAGATACAGGGGGAGAACTGAAGTGTCTAGTTCGTGGTCTTCACCTCACACTAGACCATGTTTTCTTTTTTTTCTCCCTTTTCCATGTGACATAGCTGTCTTAATTTGGTTCCACTGGTGGTTTTGTGTGAGAAAGGGACTATTTCAGGATCCTAAAATTAGCCCAAGAAAGATGCTCCCATCTGTTCCTCTCCAAATCAGGTTCTTCATGTCATTGGTTATGCTACTCAAGTGCCACCTATATTAATATCTGGGAAAGAATGCAGCCAGGCGTCTCCATCAGACAGATGCACCATTCTCTTGAGCATAGGGAGCTGTAATAGTATGACAAAATACGTTCCAAAGGAATTGGAACAGTAGCTGGTTCTGTTCGCTCTAAAGGGAATCCTGGTCTCCCATCAGAGAAGACAACTGTGGATTATTATCAGTCCGTACTTTCTACCCCTTAAAATATCTTTGGTGTTTGAACAACTAGATAGATTCAAAAGGAGCAGACTCTATGCATCAACGTGACCGATGAGTGTTCAAGTGCAGAACTATGGCTCCTCCGAAAATTTCTGACATAGACCATGTGTTTCAAGATTTTACATTTCTGGTAAAACTCAAACTCATGTATGTGAGAACATTTCTAAATTTGGGACTTCTATCTGTTTCTCATTTTGTGATCTGAGCAACACCTGGAAGCACTGGTTGTATGTGATTTGTGTGTGTTGTACCAAAGCAATGAATTTACCCACAGTGGGAAAAGTTCAAACTCCTCAGCATCTCTCAAAGAGTATCTCTTTCCTGAGGACCAGGTATATAATAAACAGGAGCTTCCCAGGAATAGGCTTAATCACTGGAAACCTCATCTTGGAGAAACAGAACCTAGGAATTTTAGGATCATTGGATATTAGCATTGACAGGGACCTGAGAAGCCATGGTATTTAAAAGGGTGAAGGGGCCCTTTCAATTCCACCTATTAACAGCCAATATCCTCTACACCCTAGAAATGGCCCCTCACCTTAGCATGCCACCAGATTCACAGGTACCTTCCAAGAGGTTAGTGCCTTTGAGTCAGATGTTTTCCATAACTTGTCAAGTACTTTAAGACTCTGACAACTGGTGGTGTAGAAATGTGTGAGGCTATATATTTATGATTTCACTCATCTACAGTCTCCTCTGTAGAGTCAGCTGTGTAACCCTATTGGGACTCTGGACTTATTTTGCTCCCATCTCTTAAACCTTATAGCAAGGATATACTCTATAACCATTTCAATTTCATAAGACAGCCTAGTCCACTGTTGAAAAGCTGTGAGTTTTAGAAAAATTCACCTTATATTGGGCATAAGTCTACTTCTCTATAACTTCAGTCTCTTGAAGTAATGTACGACAAACACAAATCAAGGACATAAGACTGTGAATCCGAAGACTTGGTTTCTAGTCTTAATATTGCAACTTACTGTGTGACCTTGGGCTAATCACTTAACTACCTGAAGCCTTCTGCTTCTTTGTACAAAGGGGCGGGTCACACCTCCACTCAAGCTCACAGAATTCTCCTAAAGATCAAAAGAAATAATGGATATGAAAGCACTCTGTAAATTAAAACACAAGATGTAAATATGTATGCATACAATTAATTCATCATTAAATGAGACAAAATATGCTAAACAATTACATATATACAGTTAAACAATTTACATATATATCAATAAATGATATTTCTTTCCCCTCCACTTCACCGCCTTCATTCTTAGCATGAATTTCCAATACTTTGTAGCAATATACCACATCTTGGCGTTCTGGGATTGCTCTTAATGTTAAATGAAGCAACATCCCTATCTCCCAGGTGAGCAAGCTCCAGTCCAGTGACGGGTGGATTTTCATCCTACAGCAGGCCATGCAGAACAGCACATTTTCTCCAACTCGAGTTCTTCAAGCACTGACTCCCATTTCTTTGGGGAACACATTACAAAATGTCAATGTATTGTATAATGTGTGTATAGAAACATTGTGAAGCAGTGCTCACAGGAGCAGAACAATGTCTTGGCAGGCATCCTTGCCTCTCTATATAGTTCATTCTCTTTAAAATGTCTCCCTCTGGGGGTGCCTGGGTTTCTCAGTTGGTTAAGAGTCTAACTACTGATTTCAGCTGGTCATGATCTCAGATCGAGCCTTATGTTGGGCTCTGCACTGGGCATGGAACCTGCTTAAGATTCTCCCTCTTTCTTTCCCTCTGCCTCCCACACCTCCCTAAAAAAAAAAAAATCTCTCTCTGCCTACTTGGACCCCTGGGGTTATCGTTTTTAATATCATATTATCCCTGTAAGCTCTGTCTTCACTGTGCAAAGTTAAAGCAGTCTCAAACTTTTTTTTTTTAATGCTCAGCTGTTGATACATTGTGGATGTGATTGTTGATTGAATGGACTGACAAAGAGTTTCTCACATGGCTCAGGTAGATGTTCTGAGATATCCTGAGAAGCCCTCTGTTATCAATGCCCCAAACACTATCCTTCGTCTATCAGAAAAGATGGGAGACTTCCAAAGGAGTGTGTATTGCCCCTGGGGTGCTCCTTCCTATTTGTTTCTTACTTGGAAATCATGGAGGACAGACCTTTAAGACAACATTTTCCAGAGTGTATTCTAAAAATTGTCCCCATCTCCTGCTCCTCAGCAGCTTTTCATAAAACGGTTTTGTGGTCAAATACTGTGGTGAAATGCTGCAAATTATATGCCTTTCTTAGAGATTCACAGTGCTCGTTGGCATATTAAATGTTCTGAGAAGTCCTGCAGGAAGGAAACCCATTTAATTTAGACCCAGGATTTCCCAATTTTATTTAACCACAAACATTTTTTATGGAATATACATATACATATATATATATATATTCTACAGAACACATGAGGAAATGCTGTTTACAGAAGATGCTGAATGATTAGGAACTAACTACCCTAACCTGACTGGTAAGATTTGTATGCATGGGATAACCCACAAATCAAACATTGTTGTGTGGTTACAGCAAGGACATTAAATAACAAAATTTGGGGGTACAGGGACAAACCTACTAATTACAAAATAGGTGCTGAGTATACTGAAAGTTAGCCAAACTCAAGATTTTGGAGCCCAGCCCATTCCCCAATTCTGGTGATGACAGCTCTAATGTTAACACCTGTCAGTCACTTTGATTACTGGTGGGTATTCTTGCTGCTTGGGAATATGCCTTCCTCCAAACAGGCTGAAGGCACATGTGTTGCAATGGCTTGCACTTGCTTGGATAGTCCATGTCTGTATTTGGCTAAATGTGGCACCAGGCAGAAAGGACAATGCATGGTCAATGCTCTTTGTTATGGAACATTTTAATCATGAAATCAAGACCATTACTTCATTTTGGCCTTGTTCTGACTTGATCCCCAGTAGACAAAAGTCATGTGGTTTTCTGCCTCATTGTTTAAATAATGATCAGTTAAAACAGCCCAGTTGATGATTCCAGATTTACTGTTGCTTCTGTCTTTCTGTGCGCCATTTGATTGACGGGCTTACAAAGATTGATGGGGAAGACATGGCTGTTATCTCTTTCTCTCTGTTTTTATTTTGTCTGGATGGCTTTTGGAGCCCTTCATCTTTTTAGGGCTTAAGTTTTGCCAGTATAGAAAACAGATTTCCTCACCCATTGCCTCTGAGATATTTGGGGTCTGTGTAGACAGGGAAACTAACCATCATTAATACAAAGGGGTCTCAATTTATTCCTCACCTAAAGGAGTTGCTAATGAAATGAGTAGTTGTCAGGACCCTTGCTACTCCCATGGGCTGTAATTGATTTCCAGGAGATCAGGGAAGATATGAAGGTCTAGATGATGATGCATATTTTTAATTCTCTGGTGAGGTTGTTCCTTGATTCTTTGGCAGCTGGAGTGGTTGTTGCAGTGTATTGACAAAATTATCTAAATATTAATTTCTTTTATTTTAATTTAAGCTTTTTTTATTTAAACATATAATGTAACCCCACCACCCTCTCCCAACCCCTCTCCCCCC
>RCUC01116212.1:0-12660 GCA_003697995.1 Taxidea taxus jeffersonii | reverse complement strand
TGTGTGTGTGTGTGTGTGTGTGTGTGTGTGTGTGTGTGTGTGTTGGTGGGAGATGGAATATTCAGAAGGTGGCGGAGGGAGGATTAAACTTGGTGTTTCTTTGACTCCCACTGCGGCGCACCCTGCGGCCCACAGGGGAAATAGCAGCACCAGCTAACCCGTCTCAGTAGGTCCTTGCTCCCGCCCACCCCCTTGGTGATGTTTCGGAAGCTGCTCAGTTCTCCTCTAATTGCTTGTGCTCCTTTGGGGATCTCCAGGCTTCTTGTTGGACCCTGGCTCCTGAAGAGGTAAGGTCAAGTGAAGGATGTGGATTTGCAGTGTGGATGGCTTGATGCTCATGTCACAGGAGATTTGAAGGGGTTTAGATTGGACCTGAGAGTCACCATGGGGGCCTCCAAGCTTCCGGGTCAGGTCCTCTGGCAAGACTGCAGCAAGGAGTGCTGGGCCAACATGAAGGGCATGGAGCACAGTCCTGTGGGGAGAGGCTTGAACTTGCACTGTGAACTCAGAGGGGCAAGGACATAGCATTGCCCTTGTGACTTAGGCAATGGGTAACTATACATGGAGCATCTTCCTCTGGCTTGGCTGTGCCTTGGAAAGGGACAAGGGAGGATCCAGCAGTCCCCAGGGCTCTCTACTCCCCACTCCACTGGGAACATCTGCTAAGAGGCCGGCAGGGAATAAACTATTCAGTTCCACTCTGAGTTCTTTTCTTTTCCTTTTCCAAACTCATTTCAGGACATCTAGTAAGATCAGTGTTTCCAAACTAGTGATTGTCTTGAAAGTGTAGGGGTTTAACCATTGCAGGAAGAGGGGCAGGGCTGATCATGTAATAAGCACAGGCTTATTACACAGGGACTTTCCAGTAATCCCTACCTCCCACACAGTCAGGCTCTGACCCCATCCCGCACTGAGCCCTCTTCTCCCTGACTCTTGCCCCACAGGACTTTTATTCTGAAAGGACTAATGCCCCAGGAGGTGGGGAGGTGTCCAAAGGCTGGAGCTGGCCCTGACCCAGAACAGGCCCTGCCCTCTGGGCTCTTTTCCAGGGTATTCTGGGACCCTGAGGGAGGGGCCTTGCTGTTCTCCCTTCTCCCTCTTATCCTCTGTTCCAGCTTTGCTGGCCTTCAAGCAGAGGGTCCCTATAACCAGGCATGTCTGTCTTCTCCCTGCTTTTGCTTTTTACACCTCCGTGTCCCTCAACTTCCTAGCCTTGGCCTTGTGTTTTCCATCTGTCTCTCCTTCCAATCTTTTCTGGCCTTCTTGCTGCCTATCCTTCCCAAGGCAGACATGGAAGCCAGGTCACTATTCCGAAGCTTCATAACCTCCTCCAGCACCAGACAAAGGTCTCACCCTGTATCATCCCACTTCCCCAAAATGTAGCATGGGTATATAAGATAGCCAGGTCTCTTGAACTCTGTGTGGGTGAGGGCTTGCCTTGGGCCTGGTTCCGCTGGGCACATGGTAGCTTTCTCAAGAATAAGGACAGGAAACAGACAAAAGATTCTACCAGTAGTTCCTGTTTAAATTCTTGAACCCCGGTCAGTTTTCCAAAAGTTCTACCAGGACTGAATTCTCACTTGTCTCCAAATGCTCAAAGCTCAGTTCTTTCTTAGATGGAAGATAAGGGACCAAATGAATTAAAGGCAGTTGAGATCCATTGTTCTCGAGGGGATCTTTCCCCTTTGCCTGGTTCTTTCATCCAGGAGGCTACACCAGGAATTGGATCTGAAGCCATAGTTCGGCAATGGAGTGTGAGGAAAAGGACTTTGGCCCAGGGGCTGCAAGTTATAGATTAACATGGGGAGGGGGGAGGAGGGACCCAGAGGCAGAGTAAGTGGCCCAAGGAAGGGACTGCTGACCTGGGATAATTTGGACTTCAAGGGATATGAGCAAGAGGAGTCTGGGGACCAGTGCAGTCTGGAGGGGCCCTCAGTGCCTCTCTGGCTACCGGACCTTCCTGAAGACCTGCTCGCACACTGCATCCCTTGCAGTCAGCTCCTGGGGACAGAGTGGGAATAATGAGGAGAGAGAAAGAAGGTTCTTCCCAGCCAGAGTTCCTTTCTCAAGGTCCTTGAGCTCTGTTTAGTCCTTCAGGATACAACAGCTAGAGCATTTGATATATGGGGAATTGTATCATTGTCCCACACCTTCAACTTTTCACCCCAGAGGAAGGAAGGGAGCTGGGTCACGGAATGTGAAATGGCTAGTCTCCATCTCTAGTCACAATTTATGGACATTCATCTGACTTGTTGCCAAGGCCCACCTGGCCCCTGGATTTCTTCCTCTCGCTACTCTCCCAAGGGCTTTTGTTTTTCCTTTCTTGGTTGCCCTCCTTGGAGGGGGGCAGGGCATAGAGTAAGGGACTGATTTGATTTGGGCAAGGGGATGAGAGCTTACCAGATACAACTTCTCTCCCTCCAGCCAGTGTCTCCAGCCTCGGTTGGGGACCTCCCCTTTCTGCACACATACCAACTGCTCCTCCTCCCAGGTTACAATGGTCTAGAGGGAAAGCAGGAATAAGGGAAGATTTGGGGGCTGAACACCCCAAATGCATCCAACTCACTCTAGCTGGGCTGCCCTCTTCACACATACTGTCTAGCTCCAGCCCCTTCATTCTGAGTAAGATGGCTGCTCTGATTCAGCAGGACTCCCCTCCCCAACCCCCAAAGGGCATAGAAGGGAAGGGGGCCCACAGTTTGTCCACAGTGACTGCTGGGGCAGAGCAGGGATGGAGCAGGATAACCAGGGGTAAAACTGGGGGTGGGATGGAGGGTGATGAAGAACAAAGACCTTGTCCTTTGGATACTTCCAGCTGGACTAGAGGGTCTTTTAGGAAAGAAGAGGATTGGTTGGGAGTCTCATCAGGTAATCTCTCCTCTCTCTCAATTTCAAGGACAGCTGAAGTGTTCCTGAGAGTAAAGAACATCACCCACCCACCCCCGAATCAGAGGGTGGGCCTGGGCATTCCAACCAGCATTTATCGGACCCTCCTATAGGATAGGCCCTGCTAACCAAGGAGCTCAGAATCTTGGTTAGACAGAGCAGGAAACAGATGCCTGTGATGCCAGGCAAGGGTTGGGGATGGGAGTGGGGAGGCAAGGGCTGAGTCTTCAAGAATGTGAGGAGTTAGTTAGATTGGAGATACTGGGCAATTTCTAGCAAGGGAAGGAGTAGCATAGAGGTAAGAAAGAAGGCCACACAGTTGTAAGGGGCTGTGAACTAGAGTGTTTGTGGGAAAGACCCTTGTATGCCATGGACCTCATCTGGAATGTAAAGGATTGTCTCTGAGAGGGTTTCATTCATGATCACTTTTACATTCTAGGTAAATCCTTGTGGCTACAGTATGCAGAGTGGGTTAGAGAAAGATTAAGACTGGGGGGCCAGGGGCACCTGGGTGGCTCAGTGGGTTAAAGCCGCTGCCTACAGCTTGGGTCATGATCCCAGGGTTGTGGGATCGAGCCTCGCATCGGGCTCTCTGCTCTGCGGACAGCCTGCTTCCTCCTCTCTCTCTCTGCCTCTCTGCCTACTTGTGATCCCTGTCTATCAAATAAATAAAATAAAAAAATCTTAAAAAAAAAAAAAAAAGACTGGGGGGCCAGATTCGGGCACCAGACGAGAAATGAGGGCTTGACTGAAGGTGGCACTAGAGAAAAGCTAGGAAGAATCAACAATGTTCAGTGGAAATAAAATGGGCCATGAACACAAGGTCCATTAGAAAATGCAAGATCCCTAGTAGCTGTGTTAGAAAAGGAAGAAGAAACAAGTGAAACTAATTTTAGTAATATATTTTATTTAATGTGGAATATCTAAAATATTATCTTTTCAGCATTAAGTGATTAAAATAAAAATTACTGAGATGTTTTACATTTTTTGGTATTGTCTCAAAAACCCACTATGTATTTTACACTTGTAACACACTTTGTAAGTTTGGATTAGTTGCATTTCAAGTGTTCAAAGGCCATATATGGCTAGTAGCAACATACTGGACAATGAAGAGAAGTTATAAAGACTTCCTGACCAACTAGATGGGGTGTATATATGTGTGTTTGTTGGGGTGGAGAGGTAGGGGGACAGAAGATACTCCTGTGACTCCCAGGTCTGTGGTCTGGCTGGTTATTGCCATTAATGAAGACAGTAAATATACAAGCAGGAACAGTTTGAGTAGGAAGATAATAAATTTGGCTTTGAGCTTGGGGCATGCAGATGGAAACATATAGACAGATGAAAACTTCACCGTGGAGCTCAGGAGGCAGCTCTGGCTGGAGAATCCATGTCAAGGACAGTTTATAGATGGTGGCAGGAAGCATGGGTATAGATGATTTAGCCCATGCTTTGGTGCACAGACAAAAGAGAGAAAGTCAAGAACAAAACACTGGGGGAAACCCCAGTTAAAGGGATTCTTAGGAGAGCTAGGGTCTGCAAAGGAAACCAAAAGGAAGGCATGAGAAGGAGAAAGAAATAGAGGAAAGGGGACTCATAGAAGCTAAGAGAATAGAGACTCTGCAGTGACCAACAGGGTCACAGGCTAGAGGGTGAGCAAATATTTCTTCTTTGGGCTGTGGTGACCTGCCCTCTTCATCCTTTCTGCTGGCAATGAGGGGGCAGGAGAGAACCGTTGGGGGACTGTTACCTTGGGGACTCTGCAGCCTGCTGTAGTGATCCCTCTCTCTGGCTCGGGTTGGGGGATAAGGCATTTCGTTTTGTCCCAGATTGTTAAGAGGCACCTGCCTGCTCACCCACGTGCCCTCCCCCAAGTCTGAGGAAAAGTACCTGGCATTTTCGTCCATCCACGATCCTTAGATCCTCCTCAAACTCAACTCCCACCTCGAATTCCAGAATGTAGTTGCAAAATGTGCTGAGGGTCTTCACTATCATGTGGTTGCCCTGATGGTCAATCTCCTTGTCTGGCTTGAGTAGCAGGGCTATCTTCCGCAGAGCCAAGCCGATGTCTGTGGGGGGCTGTCTTTTAGTGGGGGTCCTACAAGCCACCCGGGGGCTCCCCCACCAGCAGCAGCACTGTGGGGCTGCGGGCTGCCCCTGAGTTGGATCTGGGACCACAGACTGACTCTTTCTTACCAATGCCCTGGCTAGAAATGGGTCCCAAGTTGGGTGCCACCACCTGAACCCCTCCATAGCATCCAACCCCAGCACCCCCTCTTCTCCATGGGACAGAGAGGCAGGGAGGGAAAGGGGAAAAGGGGGAGGGAAAGGGGTCTGGGAGGGTGAGGCCGTTACTTAGGGCTTGGAGGTAATCCTCCATGTTCTTCTGGGAGACAAATCGTAGTAGCCGGTGAGGTTGGGAGGCATTGTCTGGCCTGGCTAAGTTGGAGATGGAGCTTTCCAGAGACTAGAGCCGGCCTGGCGCGGAGGGAGTGGGTGTTGTCAGGTGAGGCTGAGAGAGAGTCCAGGCTAGCCTAGACACACACACACACACACACACACACACACACACACACACACACGCTGTGTGAAGGTCTCTGCTTACCAGGGTTTTTATAGGGCTGGGTCCTGTTGCAATAAGAGTTCCTACCAGACTTCCTCCCTTTTCCAGTAATGTGTTTGGGGCTGGTGCCTGGAGCCTGAGGGAGGGGTAGGAACTTGGCCGCTGGGTGCCACCTCGACTTTTCCTGAGGAAGGAACCTGGGGCAGAATCTGGGGCTGTCAGTCATCCAAGACCTGACCCTTTTTGAAGGTCGGTTTTGGCTTCCAGCCCATTTTCAGCAGGCTTGGGAAATGTTCCTGAGCTCTGAGGTCTGGTCTTGCTGAGTGGGGGCTTCCGGGCTCCTCCAGGGATGAGTTCTAACAAGATCCTGAGATCCCAAGACTGAGTCAGGATCCCGAAAGGTATCAGAGGGAAGAAGTGAAAAAGATGGGGGATAGTCAGCTGGCCAGGAGCCACAGTGAAGGAAATGCTAGAGGGCTGCCTCCCGCAACTCTCTCAGACAGCTTCCCTGAGTTGGGGCTGCCGCTCTGGCATTCCAAACTCTTTGTCCTGTAGGGCCATTAGGAAGGAGGCAGAGCAACTGCTCTTCCCATGCACAGAAGGGCTTGCCAGCATGACAAGGTGTTGAGTTCAAAGACTGGAGTAGAAAGTAAGAGAGTTTTGTCGGCTATTCTGGAAAATTTTGACTTGGACCCAGGGTTTCCCTCTCCCTCTAAAGTCAATGATGGTACCATCACCTCCAGTCCCCAGTCTTTGGACAGCCCATGCTTACCACATGCATTACCACGGTGGGGGCTGCCTAAATTATTGTGTACCTTCCCTTCACACACCCCCCCCCCCCAGCCCCTTCTCTCTCTCTCTCAAAAATACCAACTTCCCTGGCTTCAGAATCAGCTGGGTTGGTTCATCATAGTTTAAGATGGGAAATTCAAGGAGAGGGAGGCAGGGAGCCTAGGCAGTGGAAAAAATCCCACCTAGGAGTGAATCGTCTGGACAGGTGTGTGTGTGTGTGTGTGTGTGTGTGTGTGTACACACAAATCTCTCACTCTTCCTCCAGTCCCAAAACACTTTCCACCTCCCCGCTGACCATCCCATGGTTTTCTCAGACACCTGGGACTGGGAACGGAAATGCTAGGATCTCCTGGGTTCAGGCTGTGGGTTTTGCTTCTAGGCTCCCAGGAGGCACGCAGCAGGGACCTGCAGATGGGCTGAGCTGTGAAAAGAGGTTAATGCAGAGTTGGTTGTGGTGGTGGTGGTGGTGGTGGGGTGACGTGATACTGCCGTCCTCGCCTCCCTCAGGTCTCCGTTGATGTCTCCATTTCCCACCCCCGGGGCTTATAGAGCTTCTTCATATTCCTGATGCCCCTCTCATTTCCCACCTCCTCTACGGTTTTCCAGCTTCCGCCCCAGCCCCCGCAGTTTCCTTGCCCCCCCAAATTGCAGTCTAGGGAAAAAGCCCTACCACAGTCTCCCGCCCCTGCTCCCCAGTCCCATTGGTTGCCTCCCCCGGCTGCAGCACCTGCCCCCCCCCCCCAGCCACCCGATTGGCCAGCGGCCCCATCAGTCCTCGCCTGGCCGTGCTGACGTCATCCTGCAGTAGCGGGGATGGGGTGGGAATGAGGGAGAGAGTGAGGACGCCCGGCTCGAGAGCGAACGGGAAGCCTCCGCAAGTCCCCCTTTCAGCCACCCAGGTTGGGGTCTGTCTAGGTCTGTTCTATGGACTAGTGTGGGCGGCAGGCTCTTTTCTGTCCCTGCCCTGCGGCCCCCTGTCTTCCCTCCCCTCCTTGGAGAGCCCCTGCATCCCTCTCCCAAGGTGGAACCAGCCGGCTGGAGGCTCCTGGGGGCGAGCAATCGCCTGGCCCTGCCCTGCCCCGCCCACACCACACCATGACCCTCCTGCTGTTGCCCCTCTTGCTGGCCTCCCTGCTCCCCTCCAGCTCCTGTAACAAAGGTGAGTGAGGTGGGGGAAGGGGGGCACTGAAAGAGGGGTATCCGGCAGAGCCATGTGGGGGTAGGGGAGAGCAGGGGCTGTTGAAGCTCTCTGGCAAATGACAGGTGTGGGTTCTTGGGACCATTTCCCTTCCCATCCCTTTTCTGAGAGCTGCCCCTTCTCTCCCTCATATCCACTTCTCCACATCGTCCTCTCTGGGCTGTTTCTACCCATGTGTTTCTCTGGCTCCCATTTGGTCCTCATTTCCATTCTGGGGTCTCCATCTCCCCCTCCTCTAATTTCTGCCTGCGGGAGATATCTCAGGTCAGAAGGACATGCCCTGAAGGGTGAGACACATCTCTGGAGGGTTTTCTGTGTTCACTGGGGTGTGCCTGCACTAAGGGCGTGTGACAGATCCATCTGGTTCATCTCCATCCCATCCTGGGGAGAAACAGTTCCTTGCAGCTCAGCAATTCGGAGCACGTATGTTTTGGCGTGTTGCTCGGGATCCGTACCCTGCATACAGCTGGGCTGAGGGTTACCAGAGCTGCCCTCTCTGGCAGACAGCGGAGAAATTCAGCTGGGTGAGGCCATCAGAGGGACGAAGGCAGAGGGGGGCAGGGAGAGAGGGGTTGGGGGAAGAGGGCCCAGGTAGGTGGAGAAAGGCAGGTGAGGGCAGAAGTGGGTGTGTGGGGAGATGCTTAATGAGTGGTGAGAGGGAAAGCTGAGAAGGATGAGGGAGATGGGGCGTGGGAGGCGGTGAGACAGAGGGTGAAGAGAGTAAAGGTGGAGGCAAAAAAAAAAAAAAAGAAAAAAGAAAAAAGAGAGAAGACTGAAAGGGGAGGCAAGAAGAACAGGTGAGGAGAGGGGGAAGGGAAAGTCAAAGAAGGAAGGGCAGGGAGCTAGGAGTGAGTGAAGGAAATGAACACCAGGAGAGTCTGTGGCCCAGAGGAGAGGAGCAGGGAGACCTGGGGGCGAGCTGTGGAGAGGGTGTCCAGCACAGACCTTGCTGCTCTGCAGGCCTTTCATCTTGAGGCTCCTTGCCTCAGTCTCTGACCTCAGCCCAGCTTCTTAGCCTCCTGCCACTTCCTGTGCTTGCCTTCTGAGCACCATCTTGTGGCTTTCTCCTCTGCCATTAGACAAGGGGGGTTTGGTGGTCATCTGTAAGAAAGGGGTAGGCATTCCAGTACCAGAAGGCTTTTTTTGTGGTGTGGTTGGAGGAAAGAGTGGAAATCAGGCTTTTTTATTCACCATCACATACTGGGCATGTTTCCTTTTTGTGACTCAGTTTCCCTCTGATGATATGTCTTCCTCCACCCATGTGCCGTGGATAGGCCATCACGAATGTGCTTTGGGAGCTTTGTGGTTGGCATGGTGGGATTAGATAGAGCAAGCAGTGGCAGTTGGGTTGGTGGGTGATTAGAGGGGAAGGGAACACACAGTGCCTTCCCCGTAGCCCCTCACCAGGCTAGTGGGAGTTGGGTCCTGGGGAGGAGACATGGTTGAGCAAGGTGAGTGTGGTAGGAGATGGGGAAATCTAGAGGCTGAGTGGGTCCCGCATCCCTTCTGGTTGGCTGGTGGTTGAAGGGAAGAGGGGTGGGGTAGGCAAGAAGTAAAATGAAGTCATGAGTCTGTATAGGAAGTGGGGTTCAGGGAGTGTGGGGTTTGGGGGGGACACAGAGTTGTGCTGGCTGTGAGTGTGCTCTCTCGGGTGTAGGGATGAGACGCGGGGAGGGGGTCTGTCATGTTTCTAGGCCAGCTCGATAATCCCTTAGGATGTCGGCTGTGCTGGGTCCAGTCATTTGGCATTGATTCCCCTGCTCCCTCCCTGCCCCTCTCTGTCCCCCTCCTTCTGTCCTATATTTTCCCTTCTCTTAGGTTGAATGGACTTAGGTTGGGGCTTGGCTGGGAGAAGTGCAGAGTGAAGGGATCAGGACTGAAATGGGATGATGGTGGCAGTGGAGAGGGTAAACACTCATGATCTCAGGAAACATCTAGATCTTCTAATCACAACTCTGCCCTTAATCTATGCCTTCCCTTTCCCGGGGCCTTCTGATGGCCCACCACCGTTCCCTGAATCTCCAGTCTCCACTCTCTAGCACTTGAAATCCCTAAAGAAAATTCTTCACCCTCTGACCACATTTCTCAGGGGAAATAGTGGTCCCCCACCTCCCCCAGGGCAGGCTGTTGCCACGGAAACTACCTATCCTGCCATAGAAGGCAGCTGTGACCTCTCACAGACACTCTGACTCCTTTAATGCTGATTTCTTGTCCTCAGCCCTTCCTTCTGCAGGTTCTTCTGCAGCGGGTGGAAAGGGTGATAATGCTGGAGTGTGTCTGGCTTGCGTGGGGGTGGAGGGTCAGCTCACAGGCGTAATGTGTCTGGCTTGCGTGAGAGTGGAGGGTCAGCTCACAGGTGCTTTCTGTCCTCATCCTGGGTGGGGGTCAGCCAACAAGCACAAGCCATGGATCGAGGCAGAATACCAAGGCATCGTCATGGAGAATGACAACACGGTCCTGCTGAACCCACCACTCTTTGCCTTGGACAAGGATGCCCCCTTGCGCTATGCAGGTGATTAGGGTTGGGGGATGGCAAGGTGGGTAGGCAGAGAAAAATGGTTGGGAAGGCAGAGGGCAAGGGAGGAGAGGGGAGGAAGTCCCTGGAGGGAGAGCAGTGGAAGCGGGGAAGAGGCCTTGGCAAAATGGTAGCAGTAGGCTTAAGGGTGGTGGCTGAGTAAAGGGAGCCAGAGAGAAGGAAGTGGGAAGGCAGGGGTTAACCACACTAAGATTTTGTCAGATCTCAGACCCAGTAGCTCTGAGAGGTTGCAGCTCGGGGAAGCTGGTGTTGGAGCTGTACGCCTGATGATTAACACTTTCACATGTACAAGAGAAAGTCTGGGGTTTGGAGGGAGAGGTGAAGCCGAACCCAAGGCAGGGAGGTTGAGGCTGGGAAGAAGATGCTGGAAGTGGCCAAGGAGAAAGAGCCTCATCCTCCCTCCCCACCCTGGGCCAGGTGAGATCTGTGGCTTCCGGCTCCATGGGTCTGGGGTGCCCTTTGAGGCCGTGATTCTGGACAAAGCAACTGGAGAAGGGCTGATCCGGGCCAAGGAGCCAGTGGACTGTGAGGCCCAGAAGGAGCACACCTTCACCATCCAGGCCTATGACTGCGGCGAGGGCCCAGACGGGGCCAACACCAAGAAGTCCCACAAGTGAGGAAGCCCTTGTCTCCTGCTCCCTGCTGCTGGGCCCCCCTCCTTTCTCCCAAGCCCCTCACTGTCCTCTGCCCATGCTCTCATTGATACCTACCCCCCCCATCTGTTCATCGGGTCAGGGACAGAGGCCATGTCCTCCAGGAGCCTTCACTCAAGGTGACAGAAACATGTAGTATACTCATGGGATCTAATTCTGGTTCTGCCTCTTATGACCTTGGGCGACTTACTTAGCCCTTCTGGATCTGCTTTTACTTCTCTGTAAAATGGGGAACATGATGATCCCTATTTTCCTAGGTTGCTGTGAAGGGTAAAGGAGATGGTTTATGTAAAAAGTGTGTACCATAGCGCTGATACATGAGAAAGGCTCAGCACATGGGAGGTATGATGACAAGGAGGGTAATGAGAAGGACGATGAGCACCTCGGCCCACGTCCCGATTCCTTCCAACTGCCCCACCATATACTCACACGCATGGGAAACTCATGCATAGTGCTAGGTGAGGGTGGGCAGGAGAGGGCTCTGGCATGAATGAAGCCGGGGCCTGAGAATCCTATGACTGTGCCCGGCTAACTTCTCATCTGAGAATGGGAAAAAGATTGGCAGTCAGGGTTCCTGGGCTGCTAAGAGGCACTGGTGATAAAGGGCTCCTTGGGATTCGGTTTCCCATTTGGAGATAGGACCCTGCCTCTGAGACCTGGGCGCCTAGATCTTGGCAAGGGGCATGATCTAGGCTCAGCATGAAGGGCAGAGGGCTGCTCACCCCATGGGGCCCAGGTTGCAGGGAGGCACACTGGACATGCACATTGCACATGGATACACAGAAGGCAGCACTCCTCTTGTGCTCATGTCAGATGATTTATGGCTTTTATATAAATACCACTTCCCTTCTCCTGGTTGGTCTTAAGGATTTTATTTTTATTTTTTTAAGGATTTATTTATTTATTTAGAGAGAGAGAGTGAGCATGGGCATGCACATGCATGTAGCTGGGAGGGGCAGAGGGAGAGGGAGAGAGAAACTCAGGCCGACTCCGTGCTGAGTGGGGCACCCAATGTGGGGCTCGATCTCAGGACCCTGAGATCAGGACCTGAGCCAAAACCAAGAGTCAGCTGCTCAACTGATGGTGCCATCCAGGTACCCCATAAGGACTTTTATTTTTAAGGAATTTCTACACCCAGTGGGGGCTCGAACTCACAACCCTGAGGCCAAGAGTTGGGTACTCCCCTGACTGAGCCAGCCAGGCACCCCGTACCCTGGTTGGTTTTAATTTGGCTGTTATTCTGTGTCTTCCTTGATCATCCCATTGGATTTGATTATTGTGGAAGAAAAACCAACTGGATGTAAAATTCTGTTTTACCCTGTGTCTTGGCACCCAACCTGTACTTCTGCACAGGAGTCCTCCAAGTCAGCTGCTGGTGTCCCCTGGTGTCCCTTTCCTTACCCCTTACATCAGTCACCCCTTCCCTCATGGGGCCTGGAGTCCTGGCAGGTGGGATGGGCGGCCCGTGGCTCTAGGCTCAGGGCACACTGGTTCCTGCCGGTTCTTACTCCAGTCCGCATTCCTACTTGTGCCTCTCTTCGCATGTCGAGGCTGGCTGACTCTTCCCTGTCCCTCCGCCTGCTCTGGTACATGCAGGGCGACGGTGCATGTGCGGGTCAACGACGTAAATGAGTTTGCCCCTGTGTTTGTGGAGCGGCTGTACCGGGCTGCCGTAACTGAGGGGAAGCTGTATGACCGCATCCTGAGGGTGGAAGCCATCGATGGTGACTGCTCCCCCCAGTACAGCCAGATCTGCTACTATGAGATCCTCACCCCCAACACCCCCTTCCTCATCGACAATGACGGTGAGTCCATCCCCTGCCGCCTCAGCTGCCCTGCCCTGTACACCCCATGTCCATCAGAACACCCTAGCGCTGAGCTCTCCACTTGTGCCCCTCAGATCCTCATTCTAGAACCTCCTTCCCAATGTAGAGTCCTTTTATCCCCAGATACCCCCTTCCCAACTTCCTGCTGCCTAATTCACCTGCTGCCCAGTTGACTCATGAATCCTCCTTACCCTCTTTGTCTTCCCCCC
>ML098712.1:11435-56680 GCA_003697995.1 Taxidea taxus jeffersonii | reverse complement strand
TTTTTTTTTTTTTTTTTTTGGTAGCTCTACCCTGTCTTAGTTTAAAAGGTGAGGCCTGGACAAACGAAGTTGCAATTCAATTTAGATCTATTTTTGCCAACTGGTATTTTCTTCCGCTCTTGCATTTCTCTCCCTGGCCCTATTAGCACCCCCGCCCCCCAACTTTGGAACGAATGGCCTTCTTTGCCGATTTACAGTTTTATCTAATTTCATTGTGTTCAATTAAAAGCACACTTTCTCCTGCGGTCATGCCTTTCCCTTCTTTTGACTGGAGTCATTTGAACATTTCTAACAGAAAGATGATCTATATTCATTCTTCATCTTTCCTATTAAATTTGTTTAACACCTAATTTGACATCAACAGTCTGGCTACATCTGAACCAATATCCAGACACAAAAGCAATTTGGCTGAGAAACAGGTTAGTTGCTGAGAAATGCTTCAGTGTGTGCGTATAGATTTTTTTTTCCTTTACCATTTTATACAGATAATCTTAATCAGAAAATACTGCAACTCCTTCCTCCTTTTGTCTGTCTTTTATTCTCCAAAAGTAAGTGGAAATTACATTTCCAAGAAAGGAAATGAAATAATTGCAGGCCCAAGGTCTGCAAAATGTGTGTTGAATTGACAGTGAAAAGGATCCGTGTGTTGACAGACACAGTTGTTAGATGCCATAAAGGCCTAAGTGAAGCTCAATTTATTTCTCATCTTGCTTGTTCAATGACTGCTTAAGAGGCACATTTCAATTTAATTTAGCTACTTAAAGCACTAATACAAATACTCGGGGCTGCTGTATTAACTTTTAAACTTTGTAACCCATTGCTTATTTGGTTCCTGACATTCTTTAGCTGAAATAACTAATGTTATTTTCATATTGACAGTCATTTAGCAAAGAAGAGTGCCTTTCTGAAAAATCTGTTTCTTAAGCATAATTAGACTATCCAAATAAATCCCAGCATTTCGTGTATGTACCTGGTAATTACTCATGTCCCAGACAGGCCCACACACTTCATTCATTTATGATCAAACCTAGTTTTTGTGTGGTTTTTTTTTTTTAATGCGTAAAAGAAGTTTAACTTAATGTAGTTACATGAAAGCTTCGAAAGCAGAATCTCACATGGTACATCAGGATTCCTTTTGAAAGCCTGCCAGGACCGGGAAGGGTTATCTTGAAGGCTGTTTCTGGTGGGTTCTAAGAAGTTCTCGTGGTTAACACCAGCCTGAAGGTGGAGGCTTATCTCTGCCTTGTCTTATCTCAGAGACCTGGCTGGTCAAAGCACTTGGAAATCAGATCAGGGATCCAGAAACGGAATGTTACTTTTGCTTTTTAAAACCTGCTCTACTCTAATAATCGCATCTTTGTTTTGATCTGTGGCTGCACCACCCAGGTGTTTGAGCCTGGGGGCCACCCCCCACCTCCCCACCCCCAGTCCCTCCCAACCTGACCTACCCTCCCTCTTCCTACTTTGGCCCCTCTGGCCACGTATCACCCCACCCTAATCCTTTTTTTTTTGCTGTTCCTACTGGCTCCTCTGTCGCTCAGTCCTTCCCCACTGACCTTCTTTATCTCATCTCTGTCCTTTTTTTGTTCAAATGTCATCTTTCCAGTAAGGCCTGTGGGGACCACTCCATTTAAAATTGTAATTCCTCTTCCTCTAAGTTCTGATTCCTGTCACCCTCCTCCACTCTGCCCCAGCCGGAATGTAAGCTCCATGAAGATAAGAGTTGTTTGTTTGTTTGTTTGTCTGCCCGCTGGAGTATCTCAAACACCTGGGAAAATCCTGGGAATTCTGTAAATACCTGTTGAATAAATGAACGAATGAGTACATTTTTAGTATCACTAAAACAACGGAATGTCAGTTAATTAGAATACCCAATTAGCATTTCCTCTGTTATCAACAATGCCACATATGCATAAGCTAAATATTGGAGATTTTTGAGTGTTCTGTGGTTGGCTTCTTTGGCTTTGTAACATTTTTTTATTTTGTTTTAATGCTCTGCCGTCATTTCCAGCCGGCTCAATTTTGTGTAACTTCTGCATCTTTGTACCTACGTGAGATAAAGTTATCAGAGACAGTAGCATGCACAGTTTTAAAGGAAAGATTCAGCTATGCTCACTTGTATGGCCTCAGGTAGACAAGAAAGATTGGAAACCTACTAAGAAGGGTTTTAAAAGAGTAGAAACAAAGGTGTTTTCTGTATAAGATCTTCACTTAGTCAGAAAATTATAACACCAAGCTATTCCTGGAAAGTTTTTTTCCTTTTAATAAATTTCTAAAATGAACATACATATGTGTGTTCCAAATAATTGAGTTAACTCCAGTCTGGTGGAGCCAGAAATATATGGATTTATTTCCTAGGGACTCATGACATGGCAAGAGGTAACTTTAATACTTAATTGTAAGGATTAATTAAAATTAACATTCTTGTCATCAGCTTAAGCAAAGCAAGGGTTTTATTTTTTTTTTAAGAAAAAAGAAAAAGATAATCCAAGACTTGGAGAAGCCTAACTATTTTCATTTTAATAATAGCTTTAGAAATATTTGTGTCCTGTTAATTATTTCTAATAAGTATATATTATCTAGTAATGATACCTTAAATCTAATAGCAAACTTGAATTTCATTATTTCTGATAGTTATAATTCAGACAGGAATGATGATAATAATCTCCCCTCATGCTATGAGGGGTGAGGAGTTGGCAAAATAAAGCAGAATAAAGAAAGAACACATATATATGTACATAGCCAACCAACCAACAAACCTGATTTTTGCTTTCATGCTCTTTCCTAGTGATGGAGAGTAGAAATCTGGCCCTGTTAAAATATGTAAGAATCATTAATCCATGTGTGGGATGGTCAATGTAAAATAGAGACAATTCCAAATTATAGACTTGTTTAAAAGAGAGTTATTTTATTACTCTCAGACAACTATAATACCTGGAAACAGACTGAATGTTGCAGAGGGTTGGAAAGATGAAGATGATTCGTATTTTCCCCTGTAAAAGCCTGTAACCAGGGAGTGGAGGAGCAGGGAAACAAGGTGTCATCTCTTTTTTCAGCCTGAGCCTTTCTTTGTATGCACAGGGTGCCCAGAGGCATTGGGTTCTGGCCAGAACTGGAGCTCTCCCTACATCCCCAGATGAATGAACGTGCTGACCTTGGGTTTGCCATTTGTGGCCATTATGACCTTTGGCAAGTTATCGAGCCCAGGATTCGGTTTCCTCGTGTGTAAAATGAGGACGGTAACACCTGCCTTGTAGAGTTGTTATGGGAGTTGGAGAACTTAAGAGAACTATTTCAGTAAATTCCTTTCCCGTCTTACATTGAAATCGTAATGCGAGGCCATGGCTGCCTCATCCAGGACCAGAGCTGAGTTCAGAGCTTAGACACTGGACACCTGTGTTCCTGACCAGGCCGGGTTTCCTTGGGAAGGTCATAAAACCTCACTGTTCTGTTTTCTTTTTGTTGTGTTTTCTTCTTACCTAAAATCGGGGCAAGTAGGTGAGGCACTCTCCAGAGTCCTCTGAGAGCTCTATAACCTCAGTAATTTCTTACAAATGTGGTTGCTTGGGAAAGAAGTTCACAGTTAAGATAAGCAACAGGAGGCAAGCCCGTATTTTCTGCCTGCATTGTGTCTCTCAGTACAAACTGACGGTAGAACACACAAACCCAGGAATGGAAAATAATTTTTAAACTACGTTACCAGAATTTACAAATCCAAATAAAAATGATTGTTATTGTTCAGAAAAGTGCTCCTGGGAGTCAGGATACTTACTCCAGCCCTGAGACTGTTGTTCCAAATGCTCGCAAACCTGCCTGGGTTAGAGATGCCTGATCACACGGGAGAAAATTGGACAGCTGGTCCTTCAGGAGAACTAGTGCCAGCATCCATCCATCCATCCATCCATCCATCTAGGTTTTATTTATGTGCGAGAGAGAGCATGCAGAAGCAGGGGGAGGGGCAGGACAACAGGGAGAAGGAGAAGCAGACCCCATGCCGAGTGGTGAGCCCCACACAGTTCTCAGTTCCAGGACCCTGAGATCAGGACCTGAGCTAAAGTCAGATGTTTAACTGACGAGCTGCCCAGGTGCCCTGTGTGTCAGCATTTATTTTGGTAAAAAGTGACATGGCCTAGTTTAATCTCTGTTGTATGTTCGGTGCTTCCAAATGACTTTGGCTTTTGAAAGTGAATTCAATTTTTAGAAATAGCCATCAGTTTGCCATGATTGCAGCTATAGACTTTTTAATGTGACACAGTATACGTAGATACGTGTGAAGCTGTCTTTCATTCTAAGCCTGTGTGAAGTCCCTGAAACATGTTAGCTCTGTTATCAATAGAATGCAAGGGTCTGATGTCCTCCACTGATACAGGTGAAGGGGACTGGGAAAACAGTTGGGCAGAAACGCCTACGACATTCCATTGTATATGTGTTTTCTCTTTTTTTTAGTTAATATTTTTTATTCTTTACAACATATATGTAAATATATACTCATAACAATATCTGTCCAAGGGGAGAAGTACTTTAATTGCTCCCAGTGGGAGATATAGTTGATTTTAGATGAGACGATGAGTAATGGCAGCAGTTCCATTCTGGAAGTTCTGGACCTTGGAATTCACTTCCACGATGTTTTGCTGTTGTTACTCTATTTCACTAACATTTATTAAGCCCTAAACATTCATGTGTTACTTTAATTCTTCTAAATGTACAGATTGGACATAGCTCCATTTTACAGATGTGAAAATTGAGGCTCGATGAGGCAAACACTTGGCACAAAATTCTGTTCCTCATCAAGAGTCAGCTTAGATCTCACTGTACCTCCAGAGCCCATGCTTTTCTGAACTGTAGCGTATTGTGTTGAGCATATTAAGAGCTTGAGGGGAAACTGACTGATTGTCTTCTATTAGAAGCAGTGATGCTGCAGTTAATCCCTCCCCGCCCCTGGTGATGCTCACATCCTGCTCCTCTGACCCTGTGCCCTCATGGGTAGGTCAGCCCTCTGCCCCTCCTGCTCCTGAGGCTGACCTCACCAGTCACAGTGTCTCTTGCCAAGGGAAGAAAGTGTTAGCCAGTAAAACAATTCTGCAAAGGGGAGCCGATCTGAATTAGCACAAAGACTTAAAGAGTAGGCGAAATAAATCATTTTCATGTTTTTTGTGTGTGTGTCAAATGTCCAGTAAAAGAGGCAAGCTTCACAAATTTTGCAAAGCACCATGTAAACCAGCCCAAGTGACTTTAGAGTCTGTGGCACAAGTTTCATTTACACATTTAAAAATTTTTTTTGACATTTTCAAACATTCTGAAGTATAATTTATTCCCCCGGGAGTCAAAATCTGGAAATATCTAACTCATCATTGCATTCAAAAGGTGCTTTTTATTTAATCATAATATAACATGGCAATATAAAGGTGAGTCACTGCTGTGATAGTTTCAATAAGATACATTCTGTAGCCCAAAATAAATTTTGTCGTATCAACTGTGTGCTGTACCCTTTTGAGACACCTCCGTCTTTGGTCAGTTCCCCGTTAGCCCCTTCGAGTTTGTGCATAAGTGTCCATTGGTCGTCATATTTCTGGGACATCTCCATTATAAAGAGAGGCAGACCAGGTGGGCCTTTCAGTATGGAGAAGGAGCTGAGCAGATCTTCAAAGAGTCCTGCCTCACCGTCCGGCAGGGCCCACGGTGAGGTCATGTGCTCTTGCCCTCTGACTTCTCTTGTCTCTGAAGCGTGTCAGGACGGGTGGTCCTCCCCATCCGTACTGAGCTCTATTCAACCTTGCTCACTTTTCCTGTGAACACTTCCAGGAGGGTCAGTGTCTTGACAGTTACCGCTAAACAAGGCAGTCAGCCTCCAAGATGATTGTTCATTTCATCTAGTCACTCCTACAACACCTAGCTTCCAGGGGGAGAACCCATTTGAAACCCATCAGTGGTGTGCTCCTCAGTGATTCCACAGCTTGGTCTGCATCTCTTGGCCCTCATTCACAGAGATACTGGTAAAGCCCCAATTGCCAGAGACCCACCCAGAGAACACTTCTCTCACTCATCATGCTTCTTTTCAGCCCCACATCTCCCCCCAAAACTCTAAGCTTTATCAAACTCCTGTACTTTTTAGCCACAAGGCAGGCAGCTAGCTTGCCTTTTCTTGTTTGGGAGGTCAAAACGGGCCACACTGTACCCTATAAGAATTTAAAAAACAAAAGCCCAGGTACCAATGACCAGAATTCAATTTCGGTAGAAAAATGTCCATTTCCAATGAAACCATTTTTATGGTAATTTGCATTTAATTTCTGGATCTGTGGTATCTCTGATCTTTTGTCCCCACACAGATTTACTTTTGTAAGAGTTCATCTTGTTGGAGCTATTAAGTGAATAGCAAAGCGTAGTTGATAAAAGACAAACGTTAGATGTCTCTAGGTTACTGTGATCAGTCAGACATTTCTATGAAAGAAAAAAAAACATAATTGCCTTTCAGGTTTTGAATTAAAAGTAAGATTGATATCATCATCATTTGACCTCTAGCTGGTCTCTTTAGTTTTAGGTCATTATTTCTGGTGTAAAACTGATGTAGAAAAATGAAATGGAAAGTGCTGCTTTTTGGGGTTGGAGCTGGAGGAGCTGTGCCTTTGCAATAGGTTACCAAATAGAACTCGAAATTCTTAACTTCCTTTTAGGGAAGCCTGGCATAAAATGCTTCTCTCAAACATTGACCTCAGCTGGAAATGAATTTGGCTGGTCACATACCTACTCCTTGAGAGAGGTCGGGGTCAACATTTTGTTCCCATGGAAAATGGAGTTTTTTTAGTCCCCATGGTGGAAGGGGCGGGTTTTCTCCCTGTTCTTTATCCGACACCATTGCCCCATCTCCCTCTCTCCTCCTTTCTCTTCCTGTGTGTGTGTGTGCGCACGCGTGTACGTGCATCTGGGTGTGTGTGCATGGCGTGGAGGGGAGAATGGAGGGCCCCTTCCCTGTCCTTAGTAAACATTTGCTTCTGAGAAGAGACGACTAGCCAGCAGAATGAACCGCATGGAAGTTACGGCTTAATCTGATGCTCTTATACAATTAAAGGATTTGCTGTGCCCTCCACTGTAATCTTAGTGCTGTCCAATTGTGTACTCACACCGCAGGAAACAGCTCTGCTCAGCAAAGCCCCACTACAAAGGTTCTCCTTGTGTGCCTGTACATGGATAATTAAGTCTTAACAACAAAATTAGCAGAACAACTGGATGTTCTGGAAGTTGAGATCCCCTCACTTCGTCCTTTTTTTTTTTTTTCCCTCCCTGTCCCCCCACACCTCGCCGGGGGAGTTCTCCTGTGGACTGGCGGAGAGGTCCGCCCCGTCCGTATTGTCTAACCAGTGTTCTGAGTCGCTGTACGAACACCTTCTTCCAGGTTGATTTTTGAGGCTGTCTGACATCGAGTGTGAACATTCTGTCCAGTAAATCGCAAAACGACTGTGAAAAATGCTACCAAGTCATGGTCGATTCTCTCAAAGAATTAATTGCCTCCTAACATTTGCCTCCGGTGGTAAACACCTATGATTTTAAGAGACTTAGCTTAAAATGTATCATTTCTGCAGAGAGAACCAAATTGCCTTTCGTACTTTGCCGTTTTTTTTTTCTTTTAAGCATCTTGCAGTGTTTGTGTTTCTTTTTTTGTTGTATATGGTGATGCCGAGGGGAGGTTTTTAATCTATTCAAACAGAAGTCTCCCACTAAAACTTAAACGCAGTTTCAGATCTCAGAATAAACTGACTTCACTTCTGGAACCCGATAAGCACATCTCATTGGAAATATACTTTGTCGTCTATCTGTATGAAAAGTGGCACACTGAATTAATTCTCTGTGACCTTCCATCTTAAAATACATAACAAAGTAAATGTAAGAAGTGTTTTAAAAATTTTAAATATTGTTCTGAAAGCCTAAAATAAAAATGCAACACTGTATGCATGATAGCCCTTTGCAGGAGCCAGTGGCATAAATGATAAATTTTGTAGAAGACTATGTCTCTTAAAATACTTGCAGATAACACTCACTTTTTAATAGCTGGGATCTGGATGGATTGTTCATGGTGACTTAAAGTGGTGGAAAATTACAGAAAGCTTAAAAAGTAGCCCAAAAAAGTATCACACATGTTTCAAAGTCTTTGCCTGAGCTGAAATCAATCTCAGTTCCTGCTTTATCGGTGTTGGTTTTGCTGGTGAGAATGGCTTGGGTTCCTGAGCCTCCCTGGGGCCAGAGTATTTCGGGATCTGTGAATGTCCACATCCCACTCATTTTAGGATCAAGGGAACTGGGACTAGTCTTCCGGGTGCCCACCGCGTGTGGGCCAGAACCCATGCACTGAGGTCCCTGTGCTCCAGTAACTCCACTAAAGAAAATATGGCTCTGTGTGGACACAGATGTTTTTGCCCAGCCATTGTTACTTCTTTTAAGAAGGAATTCTTGTTAGTCTTTAGGGCAAAGCGGCATCTGATAGCTGAGGTCAGATTTTCAAACCACGGTGCTATTCTGTTGTTTAACAATGGTTGGGTTTTTTTTTTTTCATACTTTAAAATTATATCTATTTTTTTTCATCCGATAGAGAAGCTGACCTGAATCGAAAAACTATTCTCTGACCTAAAATGGGAGTTTTGAAAAGTACACAAAGCCAAAAGAATTCAGCTTTGTTCTACCTTCATTATATTTGAAAGTATTAAAATTGGAAATCATACAGACAGCTGCACCTTATATTTGAAACTCTTCTGGGAGATTTTGGACAAGTGTATTAACATCTCCTGGAAAAGAGGGTGTCTGAGGGAAACAATAAACATTACGTCTGCTATAGAGCCGAGCCGCCCCTGTGCCCTGCCCTCGCGACTGTATAAAGGGCTTCGAAAACAAAGTAAGACTTCTTATTTTTACACCAGGGAAAATATAAAAACTGACTTCCTCTTTGGAGTTTTCCCGAGAAACTACTTTATAAAGACCAATTTAAATCTTTCCGTTTTCCGTCCTTGGAGGTGGTAAATACGATTGCGGCTTTATTCATTTTTATTGTAAATGAAACAGAGTTCAGACCGTCCGGCTGTGCGTCATTTGCTGGATGGCTGCCACCGACTAATGCAGACGTCCCACTGGGAGACCAGAGAAGAACTATACTTTGATTCACCAGATTGTGTTAAATAGTCCAGCTGTTGCGATTTGGAAGATAGTTACCTCCGAAGTGAAGTAGAAATGAACTTGGCATTTATGCCTCAAACCATTTTTATGCTGTTTGGCAATCAGCTTTTCAGAGGTAGCATTTTATAAAATAACTCTCGCCACTTCAAAGTTTCATTCACTGTAATGTTCAAAATGTCCCACCTTTATATTATCAGTAAAATTAAGCTTGAGTGATATGCAGAATTTGCATGAAATAAGCATTTCCCCCTTCATTTCATGAGCTTTGATTGTATTCAATTGAGCTCAGAACCACGTCTATTAGGGCTCTTTTGGGCATTAGTTAATTTGAATTGCAGCCGAAATGTTAGCTAGAATGTTGTTGAATATAATTGGAATGTGGAAAGTTGATTTTGAAAGGAGTTTCATTGAATGCAAACAATGATGTGCTTTTTTTAAAAAAATTAGAATGCTGCTCTTTCGTCCCTTGTAACACAGTCTGAGAAATCACGGAGCCCCTTTCTGAAGCTCAGCTTTGGCAGTGCTGTCTACTACAGTTCTGGTGCTCCTGGCACCCCTGTGCTCTGGAGTCGGGTCCTTCCTCCAACCAGCAAGCGGCCCCATGTGCACAGCCCCGCATTCTGGCTCCCTTGCAGCTGCTTTCTAAGAGGGCACCCGTCCGGCTTCCTAGAGCGGCACAGATCGCCGCGTTGCCTCTTAGCTCTTAATTTGCTTTTTTTGGTTTTTCTTTTTGTCTTGAAACAGCTCTTGAGCAAACCTTCTAAAATGATCCATGAAAATATTTTGAATGGATCCTAAATGACTACCAGTATGTGGTAAGAAAGAAACCCCAGGAAATCCAGATTCCAAGATTTTAGTCCTGTGTCTGCTCTTAACAAGGTGTGTGCCTTCGGGCAGATCGATTAACTCACTCTTCTTTGGCGTCTTCATCTGACAAATGGAAAGGTTAGACTAGTTCCTGTCCCTCATGCCTTTCAACCTGAATGGCACGCGAGTTTAGTCTTACTTTATGGAACACCCATAAAATTTAAGTTTTACTTGGAGATTTTGTAGCATACAGGAGAAGATCTGCCATACTTTTCATGATTGCTAAATACTATTAATTCCTTATTTGTGGTCACTCCCCTTAGGTGAAGAATTAAAGCAGAAAAATGGAACTGAATGATAGTCTACTCTAACTCCTATTGGGTTGTTGCATTTGAGTCCCTGGGACTTCATGTTAGGGAGAAGCTTTAACCTCCTAGAGTCTGCCACCATGACTGCCCAGAGCAAGAACCTGGGTTCTTGGCACTGTCACTAATGGTGCTCTCAGGCTCTTCCTGTGAGGTGGGGATGGAGAGAGATGGGGGCTGCAGAGGAAGGTCTCTCGTTCCAGAAGGACCCCGGGCAGCACCCTATGGGGACCAGGACCAGGCCTAATGTGTCAGATCCAGTAGAGTTACCAGATACAGAGGGCAAAACAGCAAGCCGTAGCTGGAAGGGACAGACTCTGAAAGATACATCTGAAAACAGATTCAGAAAGACATAAACCAGTCAACATGCCAAAATTAACCTGTGGCATCATTATCCTGTTCCTGGAAGAAGCCATGTGGGGTAAGCCTCATGGAAAATGCAGGAAAACAGAGAGGGCTCCTAACTCTTGACCTGACTCTGCCACGGCTTCTCCCCTCCCGGCCTCGTTTTGCTCCTCGGATAAAGGACCACTTGGACTCGATAATTGCCTCAGTGCCTGTTAGCCTTAACCCATTGGGATTCCGAGTCTGTGGTCATTATCCCGGAGAAATCGGTTACTCTGACTCTCAGCACAGAGATTCAGAGAAATTGCCCACAGTGCCAAGTTCAGCAATAATCAACAAAGGAAAAGAGTTCTCAAATTGTAGGCTGTGGGTGACTTAATAATAGATTAATCTATTATCTATTAATCTATCAGTTGGGAAACTTACTTCAGGAAAGAAGAACAATTCTCCGGACGGAGACAGTTCAGGCCAGTTTCATCCTGACCACACAGGGTGTCTGAGTTTTCAGTTTAGTCGACATCCAGTTATCTTTTTGTACCTGTGCCCTGAGAGCATCTCCTGGAAGTTTTCACTTCCAGCCGAGGCAGAAAGCTTTTTCCAGATGCGTCCATCCCCCCTTCACTTGGACACACGGGCTCGAAAACATTCGCGGTGGTTCTGCAGGAGGAAGAAGGTCAGTGGGGGGCGATGGAAATTGCTCACCTGGAATGAGGTGAAGCCTCCTTGCCATGCTTGGGGCAGGCTGGCTGGCTTAGTTAGCGGCGGGCTCACCGCAAGATGGCAGAGCCGGGCCGGTGGCTGACCTACGGACGGTTGTGTCTTGGACGGGAACCACCTCGCGAGGCTGGCGCTTCGTTTCCTAAAGTTCCCTTGCCCCTTTGTCTCCAGGTTAGGGCTGACCACCAGAGAACTCTGCACGAGGCTGAGAACCCAGTAGTCATCCGTTTATTTTTGTTCTGAAGGCTCGGAACGTCCGCGCGGGGCAGGCGCTACTGTGGTTCATGTGAGGTATCACCTGGTTGGCCCTCGGTGTTCCCAGCTCCCCGGCCTCCTCCTCCAGCGTTTCCGAGGTTTAGACTAGGAGTGTGTGTGGTTCCCTGTGGCAGGCTGCAGTGTGTCCTGCAGGTGGTCTGCATCGCGCGGCTGGACACTGGGCGGGACAGACGCACCTCTGGTTTGTCTTCCATCTCTTGCCACTTTTCACCCGTCCTCCAGTTCTTGCTGCAACTGCGGACTTCAGGCCCAGCCTCCAACACGGAGGCCACAGACTTCCCTAGACGGACTGGCTCTTTCCCTTGCCTGCCGACTTACTCGGATGGTAGAGCCCACGTCTCTCTCATAGTGGTTCTGCTCCTCTGCCCGTACCCTAGTGGACACTGTCTTGCAGGTGTCACTGGGTCCGAGAAGGCCAAACCAGGTGCCGCTGGGGAAACTGGGGGGAAAATTCCCAAAGCGTGGCAACAGATGACCTGAGAACTGGACCTTTGGCTAAGGTTGATGGGAAGTGTCCTGGCGTTTTCTAGTGACAAGGGTGTTGCCAAATCTGGCCTCCTCTCACGCTCCTGGCCATCCCAGTGCTTTCACCACTGCCACAGGAGACCGCTGTGCGTTTGTGACCTGGTCGTCATCAACAAATGACAGTGTAGCCGGGCAGCCAGGGGGCGTGGCTTCCAAGCTTTTGGACAGGTTCCCCAGTAGTGCTGGTCAGAAAGTGGGAAGACCCCGGTTGTGGCGTTTGAGTTTGTAGTACCTGGGGCTGGATCCTGGGGACTGCTTTTTCTCAGTAGTTGTGCATCTGTTCTGCTGGTTTTGTCATAGAAGAGAGACCTCCAGACCTATTCACACCAGAGCCTGGGTTTCCGAGCCTCTCACGCTTCATTAGTATCCGCCCATTTATGCCACAGTGGATCCGTGCTAGGTGCCGGGGTAGAAGTGTGAACAAGGCTAAACAGTCCCTGTTTCGTGGATGCTTATGCTTTATTTGAAGAGACAGACATTAGACAGCTAATGACACGGTGTTGCATAATGACCGTGGGGAGTCCAGCACGGGGGAAGGAGCAGGTGGTAAGGGAGTGTCTGGCTGGTGGTTCCGGCCTGCTCCCGGGGTCGGGGAACAGTAGCATCATCTCCTGCAAGGGGCAGGGTGAACACTGGGCTCCCCAGTACAAGTCCTGGCGTCCAGAAGTGGGACGGGGGTGTGCTGGTTCGTGCTTAACGTCCTAGGATTTGCCAAGAAGACCAGATACATCGGAAGAGCCCCTCTCCTGCCAACTGCACACCCTGCAAGCTTCAGGACCAGGCCAGGTACCCCAGTACCTTCAGAGGGTGGCTTCTGGCTAGGACTCCTGAGAGGAGTAGGTGCCAACGGCTGGGTTTCCTGAGCCGTGGCAAGAGAACACATGGACAGCTCTGTGTCCTGCAAGGAGACTGTCACGCACACAGCTTGAGAAGCCTTAGCTTCTTGCATCAGAATAGAAGGGAAGAGAGGAAGCATCTGTGGAGAAGGAAACTGCTTCTGAAATTCCTTAAGACGTTTCTCAAGGAACACGATTCTCCTTTTTAGAAAGATTGATGGTCACTTAGCGTTTTAGCTTATTCCCTGGATCCTTCCCTCGGCCCTCACTCCTCCCTGAGCCCCCCCGGGTCTGACCAGATTTCTTCTTGTCCCTCCTGGCAGGAGCATCTCTCAGCTCTCCCTCCGCGGTGGGGGCGGCTCACTTCCCTCAGCGCTGCGGTCTCCTCAGAGCTAGTCTGCCACCAGGTGTCCCCAGGGGCGCGCGGGGGCGGGCGTGGGGGGCTGAGCGGCTCCTGCCTAAGTGAAGGTGGGACAGGAGTCTGGGCCGCAGCGGGGAGGCCCGCACGCGGCACCCAGGAGCTTTGCGCTTCTTGAGACGAGTGTGTAATTAACAGGTAGGTGCGTTTGGCTTTTTAACACTTCCATAGTTAATTGCTCTGACTTTTTCCGCCTTCTTTCTTCTGGCCTCGCGCTCCTAATGTCATCTAATAGCTCCTTTTTTCTTTTAATGGCTGGCACCTCCAAGACCACTTTGTGCATGTTAATTAGACTTAGAGCATTTGGGGTTTTCTTTTTTTGTTGTTGGTCTGAATCCAGGAATATGAAAGCCAAATGTTTTCTCTCTCTGCTTTTTATTGTTTCGTGTAACTGTTCTTCCTCTAGGCCTCTCAGTAACAGCGGACACAGGAGCGAGAGCTTCGGCCACGAGCAGCGAGCGGGACCCGTTGTAGTTTTAGATCCTGTTTCCACACATGAACCCCAAACCAAAGACCAGGTCACTGAAAAAGATTCCACTCCACGCAAGGATGGCGAAGAGGAAATAAAACCGGAACACCAAGAAGACGGCATTGAGAAAACGAGAGACGCAGACAGCTCCCACTGCTGATCCGCACCCCTGGGGGCTGATGGGTGCACAAACCCTTCCCGGAGGGGCACGCGATCAGTTCTGGTGTGCTGGCAAGCGCCGTAGACATTCTGTTCTTGTCCCTGTACTCAGAATGCGGGCTCTTTTCTGGTGTCACTTTTGTAAGTAATTTACCTATAAACATAAGTAAGCTCAGCAACATACACATCCTCTGTAGGTTTTGTTTTTCTTCCTAGGGATAAGATATTTTTTCGAATTATCATGTTAAGTGTGACTTCTTTTAGAAGGTCACAGAAAATTTGGGTGTCTGTCTTTTTAGGTAACGTGCATACCACTCATCAGATGTACTGCTGAGAGTCTGCCGCGCTGTGGATGCGGATGAGTAGAACTGACCAACTTCAGGAGATTTAAACCCCCCTCTCTCCAAAGCAGCTTCTGTTTTCAGTCTGATCTTTGGAGAGAGAAAGTGTAGTAGTGTGAAAATGGTGAGGCAGCGTGGCGTACAGATCACTCTCTAGGATATACCCAGATAAGCTTCAAATTCAGGAGCTGCAGACATCAAACCAGCCCTCCCAGAGACCAGGCTAATTGCATGCATTGTCAGCTCTGGCACGGGGCATGTGCACCAGTGACTGTGTCCAGAGTCTTCTAAGGACCCTGGTGGGAATGCGCTGGTAGCCCAAATGCAGAATGGAGGGGAAAGTCCCAGCCTTGGATTTCATCGAGTACTATCTCAGTAAACCGTGCGCCCTGTGCTCGGAGCTCCTCATGTTTTCTCCCATGCTGAGCAGCACCGGTACTGTGTTTTATCGCGATTTATCGCGGTTTCTTCTGCACAGTAACGAGAAGTGATAAGCACACAGTTTTCTTGCTTCACTGCTGTTCCACATTACACAGGTTTGTTGTGTGCGTATGTGTGTTTTCTTAAAGAAATTAAGTGGTAGTTAGTCTCTAAAAATACGTTTCAGTCTACCACAGTGAATAAATAGAAATGTAATCAGGGATTTTTAAAAAAGAAAAAAAAAACTTATACAGCTTTTTCCACGTTGATTGTTTCCAAATTGGTGTTTATTTAAAATAAGTGGTAATGTACTTGAATGCATTTTTTATGACAATGATTCAGTAATGGTAATTTTACTATTAAAGAAAGTGGAAGGTTTAGTTTTGTTAGCGTGGCTCAGCATGTAGCTGTCAGGTGTTTCTCACCTAAGGGCAAAAGAAAATGATAGTAATAATGTCAGTGGTTGTGTTTCATTTTTGCACGTGCACTAAGCGTAGGCTCGAAGAGGCGGGTAGGCAGGGAAATCAATGTACTTCCTAAATTTGGAGATAATTACCCTTCTGTAGCTTTGTTATGCTTGCCTGTTTCCATGTTCTTCCAGTGATGATTTTACAGTTACTGATCGGTTTACTCACGGGGAATTAAAATGTAATGTTTTCCAACTGTAATTTTCCTAATGGAATAATAGTGCTCTAGGATATACTGACTACAGACTGCATTAGCTCTGAGACAAGTTCTGTTATGCTGTGATTGGAACTCTCCTCGCCACACTTATTAAAAAGCACTGACAGTTTCCCACTCAAGGTCAACTGTGGTTATTGACAGTTTTGGTTGAGTTCCCCAAACCGGCCACCCTTCAGTAAGAAAATTGCCCAAGAGTCGATGACTCTAGTCATGGCTCGTAATTGGTTTATTCTGAGGACGTTCACCCCGCGTTTTCTTCATGCTCTCCTTCCTGGGTCTGTCAGGAGTCTGCTGGCAATGGGTTTTACATACACCTAGGAGTAGAGGGACACACAGGCCCATCATTCTGTATCTCATCACCCTTATCAGTAGGATGATACCTTTAGGAAGACACTGTTGTTTCCAGGGTAAGAAGGTAACCGCTTGGGGAGACGTGTTGCGGTGCCCGGCACCAATCAGTACCTGGTCTTTGAAAGTCTTGTCTTTTCCATGTTGCTTTCTTCCTTCATGGTGGTCACAAAGCATTGAAAATTAGCTTGGTGGAAAGGTGTTTGATGTAGGATTTTACTCCCTTTGTTCTGCCTACAGTATTCCTCTTCACATCAGTGTGGAGAAGGTTTGGCCCGCCGGGGTGCCATTGTCAGCAAACAGCCCGAGACAGGAAAACCCAGGAAGACCAGCGCACGTGTCTTCAGGGGAAGTTCTTAGCTATTTCCTCAAAAACATTATGAGTGAAAAAGATGGGTGTCATGGCTCTGGCCATTCACCGGCAACCCCTCTTTCCTCTCCTTCTTTGTTAATAGCATGTTGGAAATGGAATCCTACAGGGACAGAGGATTGTCATCCTTCTAGACCATCTTTAGGTTGTAGGTTAGGTAAATGCTGGTCCATATTACAGAATCCTGGATGATTTCTCTGTGTGTGTTGAAGGGCTTTCATCATGGAACAACGTCAGCTTAGGTGGCAGTACGTTGTGGAGAGGGGACAGCTGTCCATCATCATCACTGACCTCAGAAGGATCATCAAGCAGCCTTTAGGTAACAGATTGGATTGGTTTGGAAGTTTCTTTCCGGCACTAACATTCCCCAGTCCCATCGTCATTGATTTATATGGGGTTTGCCTCGTCTCTTTTACTTTTTTTATAATTTCCATGTAGTGTATAGTACATGTTTTATACTGATGACATAGTACCATGTATGTATGGAGAGAGAGAGAGATGTAAGTCGAAATTGTGTTTCTCACTTTGAGAAACTAGAATGTTCCCTCTCCATTGGTGACCCTAGTCCTTCAGTGAGGAAGAGATGGACGGGCTGTGCCCCGCATTGAAATGAAAGCCCTGACCTGGTCGAGGTAATAAATGACCTCTTGGGTTAATTTAATTTTGTTACTTAGTTTGTATATTTTTGTGCTGGTTCATTCATTTAATTATAATTCGTGTTATGGTTCCAGGGCAGACTCTCTGATGATCTCCCCTATTCCGTGTGTGTGTGGCCATGTGCAAAGGCTATGCAAATACCCAGTCATGTTCTGCCTGCCTTTAAAATGAATTTTCCAGGGGTGCCTGGGTGGCTTAGTTGGTTAAGCATCCGGCTGTTGATTTGGGCTCAGGTCCTGATCTTAGGGTCGTGAGATCGAGCCCCGTGTCTGGCTCCGTGCTGTGTGTGGAACCTGCTTGAGATTCTCTCTCTCCCTCTCCCCACTCACTCTCTCAAAAAAACAAAACAAAACAAAAAACCATAAATAAAATGAATTTCTTTACAGTTTCTCGTACCTCACTGTGTGTTGCTAAGCACCAGGACAGGCAGAAGCAGCAACAAACTGAGACACGGTTCTCCCAGCTTAGATACCAACCAGTCTTCCCGCCCCGGGCTCCGAGAGAACGTGCCACTGAGCCCATTTGAAATCAACAGCTTTGAGCATAAGGCCCTGGTGTCACCATGAGGCCATTAAATTTCCCTATGGGTGCTCTTCAAGAGGAAAAGTTCTCAGAAATCTCAGCTTAGCCAGCTCTCCCACAGGTCAGTATGTAACAATTTTTTATTATTTTGGAGGAAAGCAGATGGTAAGTTTAAACAGACAATCTAAATTATGTAAAACAGTAGGACATTATTATATCTATAAGGTATGTGTTTGAATACATTTATTTCCCGTCCTTTTCTGCTAGAACCCTGATACTGCCTTACAAGGGAGGCACTCAGTCAGCCTGTGTGATACCGTCTCCTGTGAGCTGCTGTTGCAAAATAACTGAGCAGTTATTACCTTCAGAATATGTATTCATTTGCTGATGGGTTTATTCATTTATACCGCTGCTTTTTCCACAAAGGATCTTAGGACACCCACAAGCATATAAGTACCACAATGAAGATGAACATTTAGAAAGAGGAGGGAATCAGGAAAAAGGGGGTGAAGGGCAAGGAGGTAAGAAGCTGTTAGGAAGCTTCTTCCTGGCTGTTAAGAAGACTGAAGTTCTCACATTTCTTCCTGCATGAGGCAGGCGACAAAAATGCACCTGTGCCTCCTGGCCCGGCTACGTCACTGCCCTACGTGTGCGCTCAGGAGCAGAGGCACTGGACTCTTTTACTAGGCCGTGGCCCCCCAAGTGGACAGGAGAGCTGGCACACAGAATCCCCATGGCAATGGGAGGTCTGGAAGACATAGCTTACAGGTGTAATTTCGGGCAGAACTACTATGTGCCAATGTTACCAAACAGTGAAATCAAAAGAATAAAAAGAGCACGCTGGTTAGGGATGTTTTAGAGCAAAGCCCATGTGAAGACACAGGTGAGCTCTCGGGTCTCATGCTAGCAGTGTGGCCGAAAGGCGGGGTGTCCACAGCCCCGTCCACAAGACGCTCATGCTTTGGCCGATGCATCCATCACTTCTGTGGGGAAGATGGGCTCCGGGAGCTCGGGAGGCTCGCCAGCCACGGTGGCCACAGCCTCGGGTGCCTTGGTCCCCTTTTCAGCTTCATCATTCACGGGAAAAAATGTGTGTTCTTCATTGAAACCTATTTAACAACAACAACAATAAAGTTTAGTGTCGAATCCAGTGGTGCCAGGTTTGATGTTCTTGGTTCTGTGAGGTAAAGCAGACCATTTCCAGAACTGCCCAGAGGTGTCCCCTCACCATTAGAAAAGGTCCCAGGACCATTCAGAACTGGGCCTGACTTTGCTCAGATGTTAACTGTGCAATACACTTGTCTTGCTCAGTCTGCATGGTGCCCTTCTGGAACATTCGGTATTCAGTGGACTTTGGGCAGAGGCTTAGCGGAAGAGGAGCAGAGGAGCTAGAAGAGAGGCCAGTCCACTACGTGAGTACAGACCATCGCCAACTAAGCATTCCCACGCGGATGATTGAAGACTTAGTTCCAGTCGGGTCCATGTGGACAGTGATAGTGCTCAGTTAACAGCTGAGCTTTTACAGGATGTCGTACTCCTCTCAGAGGGGAGATCTGTCTCTCCAGTTCTCGGTCTCCTTCCCATTTATCGACCACTGTCAATGGGGTGTACTGAGCACAGGTCAATGACGGAAATTTTCATTGCAGGCACTAGTCAGAGATCCCGTGGTATGGTTCTGGACCACCACAACAAAGCGAGTCACGTGAATTTTTTTGGTTTCCCAATGCATATAAAATTTCTGTTCACACTGTGCTGTAGTCTGTGAGGTGTGCAAGAAGTAGCATTATGCCTAAAAACAAAAAACACCCAATGTACCTACCCTAATTAAAAATACTTTATTGCTAAAAAATGCTCACCATCATCTGAGCTCTCAGCGAAGCAGTCACTGATCACAGGTCATAACAGAGATAGTTTGCTTACCCCACAGCGACGTGGAGTGAGCAAATGCTGTTGGAAAAATGGCACCCAGGGACTTGCTTGACTCAGGGTTGCCACAAACCTTCGTTCTGTACAAATGCAGTATCTTAGAAGTGTAGTAAAGCGAAGTACAGTAAAATGAGGCATGCCTGTGATCTGATAATCTAGGCCAGAACGCCCAGGGCTTGGCCCTGGCCCCGGGGGAGGGGCTGGGCCTTGGGTCTCTATCCCTTCTGATGCCTGGAAGCAGCTGTCTTCTCTTGTGGGGAAGTCTGGCTGGAAATGTGATGGGTCGTTTAGGAACTTAAGGCTTTCACAAGTCAGAATGACATAAAAAAAAATAAATAACCTGGTAATATGTAAGACGATATGATTTTACCTATTTTGAAAAAACAAGCCCTGTGTAGCACACGAAACAACACAAACTAACTTTGATTGCCCTTACCTAACTCAGAAAGTCTTTCAGTCATATTTTTATTTTCTGTGAAGCTTAGGAAGCGTTTCGAGGTCATAACACGTGTTAAACATGACACATTCCTAATTACAATTTCCCTTGGCTTCTTTATTTTTTCAGTGCATATCCTGAGACACAGGACTACTTCCTTGCTGTCATATGCAAGAACTGATTTGCTCTAGAGTCCAGGCCCTGATACATTTATCATATACTAGATCTTATGTATCGCATCCAAGGAAATTTCATATTTTGTCAGTTCTACTTAAATGAACACACACTTTTCCCCCAGCATAGTGATTCATTTATTCTGTCCTAAAATGCAAAATATTTTTAGAATTACAAAGACGATAACTTGGTCTCTTTAAATATCCCTGTGTGCCATGCACCCGCTTTTGGCCATCACAGGGACATGAAGGGTAAACATTCATCTTTGGAGTGTTTCTCTCCCAATTAGCCCAGTACACAAGGTGCCTTCTATGCATGCAAATTTGCCGAGGTCTGACTTCCTAAGTGATTGGTTCGTTTCTCTCAAGACCACAGCCTTTTCCACGCCTGACATTAAACTTGACATGCGGTCTACTTGTCTTAAGTAAAAGCAGTTGTTTTCAAGAATCAGGAAAACACCTGCCTGTAACTTTTCAGGGGCTGTGCAGAGACCTTAGCTATAATGTGGACCGTAACAAAAGGTGGGCTTGGAGATTCCAATCAATTAATTCTATTGAAAAGCACCACGCAGCTTATTCATCAAGAGGAAGGGCGAGAGTTTGAAACATCCAGGTAAATAGATAATCCATTAAGAAAACAATGCACATTGTGGCAGAAGCCACCCTGGTTTTGTCAGTACTTAGTTACTGTCTTTGGATTCCCCTGCCCTCCTGCCGAGGGCCTCCTACTCCCCTTCTTCCAATCTTTGTTCTCGTATTCATGGCTAATGAAAACAAAGCACGAAAGCAGCACGCACCCAGTGTTCCACTCTGGAGCAGTTCTTCCTCTATGGTAAAAAGGCGGTTGTACTTAGTCACCCGCTCGCCGCGAGAAAGACCTCCCAACTTGATAAACCGGACACCGAGTCCGATGGCCTTAAGGGGGCGGGGAGGGGAACAAAATTGATTTTAAGCGAGAAGTCACACTTTGCTAAAAATGAACAGGGAGAAAGGGCACTGACACTGTGCTGGTTTTGGTTTTTCTCTTCTAACTTTGTATTTGATCCTTATGTAGATAAGGAGGTCTGCTTAGAAACAGAGAAGCAAAAAGTAAACAGCGTGACTACACATGAGATGCTTTCCTAGGCATGGGAGCACGCTGATTTTATCTAAGAACAGTCTGGCCTTTCTCGCTTCCTTAGGCAGTTAGACTGCAAGTGCGCATCCCAGCCACTCAAGTGTGCTCATCATTTTCCCAGGACTTCAATTTTTCTTCTTTTTAAAAGTTCAAAGATAAGCTCTTTGCAAACGGTAGCTGTCTGGGAGGAAGCAAGTCTTTCATAAAAGGTTACATGACTTTCTCCGCCAAAGACTGCATTTCTCTGAAATGCCAATTCATGATAAAAGCAGTGTTTTGGCAATTCTGCAATTGACCAGCTTTCAGCACTTGCCAGATCGACCAGGCTGTCATCAGACGACTCCCCTTCTGCACTTCCGAAGACGGCGACGTGCTGCTTACCTGTGAGCAGAGGAATTCTTTTCAGGTTTGGATGGCATAGGAACAGTGAGCAAAACGGCAATATACACACACACATACATGTACACACACGTACGTATGCAGGTATGTGTAAACACGTGTATGTGTGTATGTGTATATGTGTATATGCACACACACATATGTATAAGCCTCTGGAAACAAAATCGAAAAAATTGCCAAGATTTACAACTTTACTCTGAAGAGTCAATGATTTGACCACCAGGGAATTCTGACCTAAACATCTGTATTTTCATTAACCTGGTTTTATCTGTTTATCTCTTCTCAGTAACTCAGTTTTGCTAAATACTACACGAATGCCAAATTTAAAGAGATCATAAATTGTAAGATAGATCTTTAGGACCACACTAAAGGGGACCACAACTGTAAGACACTATTCCATTTTGTCCATGTTCAGTGTAGAAAAGTGCGCATCTTTGAGACAAAGTATAGAGTAAGTGCAAGGGTATCATTTTGGGAGCTGATAGGCCTTATTGGATTTCATAATTCATCGTGTAGAATTTTATTCAAAGGGATCTGTCTTTCTGAATGTAAACTTATTCGAAGAACAGTGTTGATGGTACTTAATCCAAATTTGAGGATCTCAAACCCCTTAAAGTTTGCCAAGTCTACAAAGAATACAAGCCAGGGTTCTTCCTCTAGAGACAGTGTTTGATGTTTTGGAGGCGGAGCCACAGTAGTGATCCAAAGTGAATGACAGCATGCCTGCTGAGGGGGTAGGCCCTGGAGGAAAGGCCGGGGCTGGGACTCCCGCCTGCTACCTACAAGACAAACCTGCCTGCGCCCTAGGCTGGGCCATCTGCAGGGCAAGGGACTACAGGCATTCCATGCCATTCTCTGGCATGAGCCCAGCCCATGGCTGCCAGTCTGGCTCTGAGCCCTGCTTCAGGTCTTAGACAAGCCTTGTGCCTAATTCCTGAGACCCACCCATGTTTCAGGCACTGAACAAGACTCCTGTGAACTCATGGGACTAAATAGTCTCAGGGGCAGATACTGGACATTAAATAACCGTACATGTAATTGTGGCCAATACGACAAAGAGAAAGTAGCAGAAGCTATGAGGGAGGTTGAGAGCAACCAGGTAGGGGTGGGGGAAGCCAGGAAAGTCATATATATCTGAAAATGTTTCCCTTAAGGAAAGACGTGAAGGATCAGGAGTAGTGAGCCAGTGGTACAGGGAAAAGCATGTTCATAGACCTCACCGGTGGTATAGAGTTTGCAACTTTTGAGGAATTTTTAAAACATCAGTGTGGGCGAGTGGGATCACTGTCCTGTGGTATGAAGCTGAGAGGGTACTGTCCTCAGTCACAGCTAAAATGGGGGAGGGAGGACCCCTGGACTGGGACTGTTGTGGGACCACCAGGAAGTGGATCAGTACACTAGCTACAAATTGTCTCCCAGCACCAGAGCTCTCATGGACGGTTGGACGTTTGTTTTTCTGCCAAGATTTATACCATGCTTTCTATTAACTGACAAACTGTATCTTTTTGGCTCCTTGTGTAAACAAGCCAAGTTCCTTAGGAGTCTTGTAGACCTATGCTTCTACTCACTGTCAAGAAGACTGGTTATTTCCACCAAGTCAGAGATCGTAGTTTGGTTGGTATGTTTGATGATCAGCCCACTGGATTTGGGGGTGCTGATGTCCCCACCCTCTAGAAGTTTAGAAATGCTTTTGGATGCAGCTCCTGCAATGATGTAACACCTGGAGCCAAGAGCATTACAGATGCTGTCCCACTGTTCAGAGTCCTGGGTAAATATTTAAGAATCGATCGTTAAAATGTATTAAGCATGATCACAAAATAACAGGAATCCTAGAGCTCCTCACCAGAGTTAAACATCTTTCTGAGACCCACAAAACGGTTTTCTGTGATTTCTGCAGCTGAATGGTACCTGAACCACGGCCACACAAATTGACCAGCTTCGTGGAACAGAATCTTCAAGTGATTAAATTTGAGCTTGAAGATCTTTTGAATAAAATGTTTAACACACATTAAATGCTCCACATTGATTCTGAAGTCCTTCCAACCCAAGCTATTCCTGCCGACTGTATTATCTGTAACGCTACTAACAACTGGCTGGCCAGAAGACTCCAGTGCTATTTCTGGTGAACAGAAAACAGAAGGAAATGAGCCTGCAAGGGCTCTAGGCTCTCCCTTCTCAACACCCTTTTTTTGTTGGTGAGACCATCACATGAAATGAAATACTTTTAACTGATGATCTACCCAGTCTCCCAGGCCACTGTACCAGATTCTGACCTATCCCATTAGAATAGACCAAACTTGGGCCATCTTAGCACGTAAAACCAGACGAGGCCAGAGCCCCGCAACAAGGTCTGAAGATGCCACCAGCAGGATAAGGAGCTGGGTGGCAGCTCGGCAAGCCCTGGGCTGTGGCACAGGCAGTGACAGGAGTGATGGCCAAGGGAGGTGCGGGGACCCTGAGCGTGATGCAGCTCTCTTCTCGTGCCCCTCATTTAAATCCGTGCCTAATCTCCCAGAGAGTGTCTGTTCAGTTGATCTAATGGTTCTCTCCAATTCATACCACCAAGAATTTGGGTTTTGGAGATCCAGAGCATTAGGGGGAGGGATGGCCCCCTGTGGCACAGGAACAACCCTCGCACGATGGGGAAACCTCGCTCTCTGAAACCTTTTAAAAATACAGCTTTGCGACTTTCCTGCGTGTGTGGGAAGTGGAAGGAGGTTGCCACACGGGCACAGCAGAGGGCCCGGTTCTGGGAGCACTTAGCGCGGCCAGCAGACCGGCTCGCTGCAGCAACAGCTGGTGGCTCGGCGGCCAGCCCTGGGTTGCTTGTGCAAACATGAGTACCCCCAAGTGCCCGAGAAAGCTTGCTTGTTCTGCACGCAGGCGCCCTCCCAGGGCCTGCACTTCGGCTCTCTGCTCAGTGCACGCCTCCTCTCCTAGGCTGAGGCAGAGCCACTGAGCTCCAGCCCGAACTGCACTATTTCCAGCAACCGAGCCAAAAGAATGAGATTTTGCTCTCTGTTGTTATACAGTTCGAGGTGAATCCCTGTTACCTCCTTCCTGAAAGGATCGATTAAGGCGATAATTGCAGGGAACCTGTTGATCAGATCCACGTATAGGTCAACCATCTCCGCTGCGTTTTTGTGTGTTCCCAGCATCACTTCATACTTTCCTCTACTCTGGCAGGTGGAAGGACAATCACAAAGATGAATGAGGAATTCCTCAAAGGGGAAAGGCGGGATTCCCATTTGGGTTTATTCATTGCCTATAAAAGATTGTAAACGTCCTTTTTGGGCCATAGTCCCATGAGACATCTGTGTACTTTAGTTTAAATATCTGTTACATATTAGCCTGGGAAATCATGTCACCATTCCTCTTCATGCCCCATGGTGCTCCTCCCATGGACTTCAGATGAAGCCTTCTACACAAAAGACCAGGTACGTGGTAGGAGGGGAATAATTTCTTACTTAGGTTTGGGACATGGTGCCAGCTACCTGGCTGCTTGGGTCCACAGGCGATGACATGAATTTATAAAACAGGACAGCAGTGCATAGCTTCCCACTCACCAGAACCCAGCATCTTCCCACTCACAGTAAACAAATAGCTGGTGTCCTGTACCGTGAATATCCTAAAATTTGAAAGCAGGGCGAGGCTTTGGAGATACAAACAGCCACTGTGAAATGTCCGATGACCCATGTGACGGCATCTCCTTCTCAGGTAGTAACCATATGGCTCTGAAGGGGTTCTAGTTCAATTCCATTCCTCTGAAGTCTGGGAAGGCCCCAAGTCATCAAGAACAGAAGTAAATGGGGCTAATGGATCTGGTGTCATGTCTCTGCAAATCCTGGCACTGATTCCCAAGTCTGTGTTCAGGGATGGCCCCTGGGTTATTCAGGTACCGGGAAGGAGGCAGGAGGCAACAGAATGACTGGGTTGCTGACACCTTCCTGCTATGGCTGCCAGTGGGATGGACTCCATTGGAACTAGGCAGGTCCCAAAGAAATCCATACTTGAAGGGATTTAATACTTTTCTCAGATTAAAAAGGCAGCCAGAACTTTTAGTTTCTTTACTGCAAAACCTTGAAAATCCTATCTTGTCAGTAAAATATGCTAATGATGTTGAATTAACATTATAAGAACTACCTGATATCAAGCTAATTAATTTCACTGAATATAAGCAAAAAATACCCATTCTAGCTAGCACTAGCAGTCAGTATATTCATAGTTCTCGGTATACATTGCTGATGAAAACATGCAATTATTTTTTGTAATAGTATGTCTAGGAACCAATCATTATGTGGAGAATAGGAAATTACATTAAACAAGGCTTCATGCGCTTCGTATCTTTAGAAAACTTAAAAGGACTTAGAAGTCAGCTGAAACTTAGGGTTCTTGTATGCTGTTTAAGTTTTCCTTTGAAGTTAAAAGAATCACAGATTAAAGCGGAATTCTCTTCAGCCATATCCCCTGAATGGGACATCAATTACCAAGTCACCACAAATGTATGTCAACACGCTGGGAACCGCAGACATCACAGACTCCGCATTTGTGTTTTTGAAGAAGGGAATGTGCATGTAGCAGACCACAACGTTTACCAGTTTCCCTGACATGCCAGCTTCCCAAGTCCAGAGGTTAACTGCTGCTCTGTTACACTGAGGAAGTAAAATGAAAGCTTTTTAAAAATGAACCCATTTTCCTCTCTTTTTAAAATAATTGCCCCCACGGGGTGCAGTCTCTGGGAGACGTTTCCTCACTAAAGCTCTCTCCTCCGAACCTAGGCTGTGGATAACACCGTGGATGGGCTTAATCAGATAAAAATGCAGTCTCCATAAATGTCAACAACTTGGAGATATTTTTATATTTAAAGATTTTTTAAAATTTATTTTTATTTGACAGATCACAAGGAGGCAGAGAGGCAGGCAGAGAGAGAGGAGGAAGCAGGCTCCCTGCTGAGCAGAGAGCCCGATGCGGGGCTCCGATCCCAGGACCCTGGGATCAGGACCCGAGCCGAAGGCAGAGGCTTTAACCCACTGAGCCACCCGGGCACCCCTATTTTTATATTTAAAAAGTGAGTCACAGCAGAAACTCAGAACCACTTACCTGGCCAGACGGGCTTACCAAGTTATAGCTACAACGGATCCATTTTCTATGCCTGACAAATTCAGTATCTACCAACCAAGGGAGTGAACTCAACAGAACACACCAGTTCGTTATTTTTCAATAGCTCTCACAGTCACAACGTGAGCAACCCATTTTAGCAATTTTTGTCACAGAATTTCTATATGTAGCTATTTTGACATTTCCTGTTAATTTCTAAAATTATATGGTTATGTTATTCTCTGGTCATTAGCTAAGTCAGCTTTCTCGACTCGATTTATATTCAGGAGCCGCACACAATATTAATAAAAGCAATAGGATCTGTTTGGAAAAGATTCAGGTATGTGCTGCTTTTGAGTCCTCATTTAAAAATAATGGGACCCAGCAACAAGTTAAGTGTTCTGGAGCAGAAACTTACATAATCCATCAGCTCATGGGCAGCACAGTTGATGGCTAGATGAAGGTTTGTCCCCAGGTCCAGCCCCAGGTTCGCACAGATGCCTTGAATTAGGATCAGTGGTTGTTCTATGGTGTCGTAATTAATGGTCAAACAGCCAAGATGCGACATCTTGCCCGTGATGGGCTGCTAGAAGACCAAAGGCAAATGATGCTTGTAAATACAGAGCAGTAAGGTTCTTGGAGCTTCCTGGTTATAAACTAGGCACCACTGATAACCAGACACAGCTCTCTAAACATGTGGTCCTCGGAGTCTGCATCAACCTTATGTCTGGGCATCACTCATCTCCGCATGACCTTTAGGCATATGATTGCCCAAAATGTCTGGAGAAATTTTCCTACCCCCATGGTTTCAGGCTTGACCTGGGAACACACTTTTCTGTCTTAAGTGTGCCTGTCTAATGTCCTGATCAACCCTGCCTGTACACAGGTACAGTTACACAGGCTGACCTGAGCCGCGACCCCAAGGTGGGCGAATCTCCAGGCTGTGCTTCTGAATATCCGTCCGGTCTGTCCTTACCTCTGTCCTCCTCTACCCACTTCCAAACCTGCTCTTTCCTGTGTTCCATTTTCCTTTTGAAGAATGTAAGTGTGAACATGGAGCCCTCCTTCAGGAAAGGTCTTATTTGAGAACGGACAGAAGATTTCTGCTAAAATAAGGCAGCACTATGGATGGATTTCAGTGGAAGGCGGTTTGGGACCAAAAGCAGCCTGGGGAAAGGCAGCCATGTGTTTCTGATGCAAGGTCAGCCCTGCCGTGCCCTCCTTCTAAGTTGCCATTATGAATTATCACACATTTGAAGCAGAATAACGGTGATTCTGAAGGGCGTGTGTGTGTGTGTGTGTGTGTGTGTGTGTGCATGCGCGTGCACACGCCAAACTCGAGGGCAAACATGAATTGAGGCAGAAATATCTCATTTCTCTGCTGATCGCATGAGTTAATTATAAGCGCCATCTGACATTCTTAACGGCAGGGACAGGAACCCTTTACTCAGCAAAGGAACAGGTGGGGAAATTGCTGTGTATCAGTTGAGTTTTGTTCGACTCTTCTCAACTGTAAGCATCATTTCTTGAGAGCTTATTAAATGCCGGCTACTGTTCCAAACGCTTTACATAAACACATTTACTCCTTACATCAACCCCCTGAAGCACACACAATTACTGTCCCATTTTACAGAGAGGTAAGTAACTTGGAACAGGTTTTAATCCAGGAAGGTTAGCTCCAGAGTTCAGGCTTCTTAACTGGTACAGCTGTCTCTCTAGAATCTACCATTTAACCTGCTTCTAACAGGAAAAAAAGAAAAGTAGGAAAGCTGACCATGGGAAGGGCTCATGCTGGCCCGAGTTTCTCAGAACACCCAGGACAACCTGCTGGAGCGAGGCGGAGCGTGCTGACCCTGGGTCACTTGGTCCCCACGCCCCGGCTCTCTCCCGGGGTCTAGCGTGAGAGTGTTGTGCTCATCCCAACAGATCTACCGACCAGGTACTTCACTTCCTGGTGTATTTCCTCACACATTTCTCTCTCCCAGCGCGGAGGAGTTTAACTTTTTGCCTTTACTAGTCCCATCACCGCCTGCATCATCTCCAGGATTCTGACTGGTTATTCCAACTCTATTGTTAAAGTCCAGGCATCTGAGAGGTGTGTCTGCCTGAGCGCCCACAGCCACCGCAGCCGTGGCCGGATCAGGTGGCCATGGTTTCCGGAGGCTCTTGAGGCCTGTGGGACAAGAACCTGGCCAGTGTGCACAAGAACCGGCTGAGGCTCCCGACAAAATCGGAGGTCTGGTGATGGTTCATCTGAAATGGGGCTTGGGTGCCTTTTCAGGACCCGAAGAAAGAAAGGGCTATCATTTTGTGCCTTTTGTTTGTTTCTCTCTTACTTGGTAGGGGGAAGATTACAATCGAAAACATTCTATATGCCTTTCAGCTGGTTAGCCGAGATTCACCCTCCCCAGCACGTCCCCTATCAAGTTTCAACTCTATTATACTGATTCATAAATGCTTCTGCACACCTTCTGGGGTGTCCGTTAGAGAGCCAGCTGTTGGCCCGGCAGCCTGTGGCCAGAGAGGTGGGGCCAAGTGACATTCCAGCTCCTGGCTGTGGGGCTCAGCGCTCCTGGAGGAGTATGGCTGTGTGTGTGAGCCCTGGGCCTGGAGCACCGCTCACCAGGGCTGGAACATGGGCAGGGGCTATAGAGATGCATTGTGTCGCACTGAAGTCTGGTTAAGAAATCATAAACTTAGGGGCGCCTGGGTGACTCAGTGGGTGGGGCCTCTGCCTTCGGCTCAGATCATGATCTCTGCTCAGCGGGGAGCCTGCTTCTCCCTCTCTCTGCCTGCCTCTCTGCCTACTTGTGATCTCTGTCTGTCAAATAAATAAAATCTTAAAAAAAAAAAAAAAAGAAATACATAAACTTACTTGACCTCTTTTGCTTCCGTTATGCCCTTTTTTGGTCTCTGTTTTTGGAGGTGGCGGCTGTGAGATAGAAGAGAGAGAGAAATCACTTGCCATTTTCAGACTCTGGGGCAGCGAGCAGAGCTTCAGGTCCTGGGGCCTGATCAGGCACACTGCGAATCTCCCACCACACATACACACACACACACACTCACACACACACACACACACACACACAGACCATACCAGCCCCTCCCGATTTTGGAAAAACTCCAGACTGTTTCTCAAACTCAGGTATGTGGTCCCTTTCTCATCCTTCTTTTCCGCCTCCATTCCTATAAATGCATTTCTATTCATACAAGTGATGTATTATTCACTCCTAAGACATCCCCTTCTTGCCCTTAGGGAGCAACACCACTGTGGGATTTGCCTTCAGATTGTTTTGAATATTGTTCTAAATAATGTCAAGGTACGAACACTTCCTCTGCAGGGTAGATTTGACTTTTGGAGACAGCCGAAGGTCATTAAATTTGATGAATCTGGTTTGCGTAATATCATTTGAGATGAAAAACAAAGATACTTTCCAAGGACGTTGGGTCATTTTCAACACCCACAATGTGGGGTGTTGACCGAGCTCTGGAGGAAGGATTCAGCCCTTAAAGGGTGCATTTTAATACCCAGCACTTCCTGGCTCTGTGAACTAGGGCTAGCTGAAATTCAATGAGGGCTCACACCAGAGTACACGCAAATACCGTTCTCCTGCTTCTGCGCACCAGGGAGTCAGCTGAACTTCCTATCCCCGGTAAAAATACCACACTCGGGAAGCAAACTGCTGTGCAAGGCAGGAGACATACAGTGGAGAACAAGAGAAGCACGGACACAACCAGGGACTCATACCTATGGCTCCCTGTCATTGTCCTGCCTCTGTGGCCTCCCCCTCAAGGGCTGTCTGGCCAAAAGCTCCCGTTTGCTCAACACTGGGATTCTGAGCAGACCCCCGAGTCTGTGCCTTAACTATTATACTAAACTGCCTCGCACATCCTAGGGACCAAATCTTTCCCTTGTAATCCTTTCCTTGTAATTCCTAATTGATTTATTTTAGCATAGAGCCAGCTGATGAGATTGTCAAGTGCCTTTAGAAACCGGATCCATGGCCAATGAGGGAACGTACATGCTTGGCTCCTATGAAAAACCAAATGAATAATTTACATATCCATAACAACAATACTGAGTTAATTTCATAATAAAGTAAAATTTATACACTGGGAGGTGTCAGTATCAGCAATTAGATACCACAGATTCTCTTTACCTACCATTTCAATTGTTTTGTTGATATGTTTCTGAATTTCCAGAAGCATCTCCACACCCTGTAAGTATAATAACCGTGATCTTCCACAACCGTAGTCTAGAAACTTCAAATACAAAAACTTATGGCACACGCTGGCTATTTCTAACTGAGTATTTGTAGGATCCCCAATAAGGTATCCTGGTTAGTGGATTAGATGTGGTCTACAAAATCAGAAGACTAAATGTTAATCTTCAGCCCTTGGTTTTTATTTGGTCGGATACGAACGAGGCTCTTCTCAGTACGACTTCTTCGCTGTTCAGAACCGACTAGTGCCATTGGCTGGGCCAAGTCAGACTCATTCTCTTTCATAGTCTCCTGACCGACCCTTTTTGCAAATACACGTCATAGGTCACCAAGGGATTCTCCATGACAGTGTTTGAACTGTCCCTTAAAAAAAATAGGAAAGTATATCCTGATGATTGTGCGATCTGCATACGAAGACAAATAAAGGATGGCATGCCAGCTCCGCCGGTCCTCAAGTAGCCCAACAGATTTGAACTGCAGGAAAGATCCTGGGGCTAGGATCTGCATGTGATCGCACAGACGGTGAGCCAGCTATGAATTCCTAGTGTTCCACAATCGATACATCGTGAGGTAATGGTTATTCTCTTTAAAAAAGAATTCTTTATCATGAAGAAATTATCTTGAGGCTGAAAAAAATAATGATTCTCACTAGCTTGGGTAAAAAATGCCACTCAATGTATTACCTGAGGGGATGGAACTTCCTGTACTTTTTCCTGAAAACATCCACTATAGTACCTAAATGTAAGTTCTTCCTAATGCCCTAATTGGTAGAATATTTCACAGAGATTTAAAGAGGCACAAGGGCTCATTCAGGCCAGTGAAGAACAATATAGAAACTAGCACACCACTAAGTATAAAGATGCAACTTAGGAGTCCTTCATTCTAGAAGTGCGCGCTGAACCTCTCTTGCATGCCAGGTGGTCCGGCCGGCCCTGGAGCTCTTCCGGAACAGAACTGACTGCTGGGAAAGAGCCAGCTTCCTCCTGCTGCCGCTGCAGTGCCTCAGCCAGTAAATAAAGATGCCCTGACTCCCCCAGGTAACAACCTCCCAGCCCATCGAGGCTGCCAAGTTACTCACCCAGGGCTCCTTGGTGAGCCACGGGCACAAGTCAGTGCCGAAGGGAACCAGAGACTGAAGGTGGCTTAAATGGGCCCCTTGTATTTGAGGTCTTGCTTTCTTTCCACTTCTGATTGCCTAAATTTTTTTTCATTTTATATTTAATTCTCCCTCCCTTGGTGTCATAAGCCTCGGGGACCTAAAGACTTGTCGATGAGAGAGCATCTTTTTTTTTTTTTTTTTTTTTAGAAAAAGTAGTGAGGGGTGCCTGGGTGGCTCAGTCCGTTGGGCGTCTGACTCTTGGTTTCAGCTCGGATCCTGATCTCAGGTCCTGGGATCGAGCGGCACACTGGGCTCTGTGGTCAGCCAGGAGTCTGCTTGAGATTCTCTCTCTCCCCCTCTCCTCCTCCTCCTGCTCATGCCCTCTCTCTAAATAAGTCAATAAAATCTTAACAAAAAAGAAAGGAAAAAGTGGTATGAGATAATCGAAGGTACTTGTTTAGCTGTTAATCCAGGATGGGGTATACACATCACTTCTTTCATTAAATTCAGCTTCCCGGGCGATGACTTCCCGCAGCTGACTAGAGACACCATTGGCAAAGGTAATGTGAGCTTTGTGGGCTGTTCCTGGAAGAGAGAAAAGCAAGGAGAAGCAAGAAATGTGGTTCACTGGTGTTAAGATCGTGGTGGAAGACAATGGATACTGACCTGAGGGTGCTTCAGTAATGCAATATCTAAGTAGAGGGGGTTATTGTCCAGGATGGCCCTGGTTTTGGCCACAGCGAGTGACACAGCCCCTATGGCCATGCTACCATTCAGTACCGGTTCAGCGGGTTCTGGAGGCACAATAGGTTTCTCTGTAAAAGTATCATTCCTCCCTGGAGGGAAAACAGGGATAAAAGAATCCTTTTAAGGAAGTTTGACTATGATAAAACTCTATTTTTTAATGCTTTACTTAGAGATGTGAAGAAAGGGGTGGAAATGAGGCTGGGGAGAACCTGGTCTCCACTTCAAGCCCCCAAAAGTTTCTGTGTGACTTCACTTACGACTCCCCAACGCCCCAATCATCCGCAGCCATGGATTTTGCCACTCTAAGAAATTTTCAGACATTTGATATGACTGGCAATGGTATAGGGCAGGTACTGTTATCCCACATTCACTTAGAAGTAAACTAGGGCTTAGAGAGGCCAAAAGACTTGCCCAATATCCAAAAGAAAGGGAAGGAAGAAGATCTAGAGCGTCTTTGAATCCCAAGTCCTTTGTTTTCTACACCAACCAGAGCCCCTGCGTATCCAGCTTTCTGATGAACACGACTCTTCATGCGTGTGTGTCTCTCTAGTAACCTTGCTGGCTAATCCCAAACAGGGGTCCCATTGTAATAGAAATGGCTTCCAGATCCAGCTGTCCACCCTCTGCCTCACCCACCTTTCACTCTCATTTGCTCCCAGCCGCCCAGCCTGCCCAGGTGCCACACCATCCTTTGTAAATGGCCAGTGCCTGTCCCCAGCTGCTGGCCTGGGTCAGGTGGGTAAGACAAGGAGAATAAGGCACGTGACCCCATAACACACAGGAAAGGCTTAGCAAACTACAGTCCCCTCCTACTTCTTCCCTTCTCTGACACTCCAAGTTCTGTCAGTCAACAGCAACTGTCCCATGAATACCCACCGCAGATCTCTACCCGTAATTTAGCAGTGGCCTTCCCCTGTCCACGGAGATTGGTCTTACATGATTCTTTTGCCTTGGGAGACTCCCTTCCCTCTCTGGGCCTCAGCATCTGAGTCCAGGAGATAAGAAACCATGTCTCCATGGTCTCTTTGGCCCCTTCCTGGTTCTGGTGCTTTCTTATTCCAGGGAACCCACATTTATTGGGTGTTTACTTTGTGCTTTGTCATCATGCTAGGCCCTGGTGGGGCTAAATTGAATGAGACATGATTCATGCCTTCAAGGAGCATGTTGGAAGGACGTAAAACTCTATTTACAACACGAGCAGCAGCTCTGGAATACTAGAGGGGCTGAAGTTCACCGTATTTTGGAAAGCGTGGAACCAAGGGCCATGATAATTTGGGCTGTTTGCTTTAAAATAGCGAAGTCTTCCAATGAAAACTTACAAAAAAAAAAAAAAAGATTTTATTTGAGAGAGAGAAAGTGAGTGAGTGAGAGAGTGCATGAGCATGAGCTGGGGGGAAGGGCAGAGGGAGAGGCGGTCTCCCTGCCAAAGAGATGTGGGGCTTGATCCCAGGACCCTGAGATCAAGATTTGCTGAAGGCAAATGCTTAACCCAATGATCCACCCAGGCACTCTGTGATTACTTTTATTAATATGTTATTAATAGGCTTGAGAAGATGTTAGTTATTCATACCAAAAGATATCGCTAAACCCTTAAAACATCGAGTGGCTTTTGATGAGCTAATGGATATTTGGGGGGCAGTTAAAGGTCCCCCGCCACTTTCCTTTTTTTCCCTGTCCCTAGCATTACCACTATTTAGTGTACTTTGCTTGGTAAGTGCTCACCTCTGGTAAGAAATATTTTTCCCTTCCAAACAAAAGGGAGGGTGGGATGGGGTAAACCCCTGCCTGCCCAACATGGCAGCATCAAGCAAGGAAGTGGCATGGAGCATGGAAGGTACCTGGGGCGGGGGGGACCACCCTAGGTCTGCTGCAAAAAGACTCTAACTGGAAAGGCACTCCGAACTTCAGCCTGTCTTCCTCACACTCTAGTTCTCGAAGGTTCTGCAAGATGAGACACTGACCTTGTTTCTGTCCCCTCTTTTTGGCTGGGGGTGGAGGAGGCGGCGGTGGTGGTACAGGGGAAGGGATGGACACTCTTGGGTCTTCCAGGCTCTTTTCCAGTTCTCTCCTCTCTTTGTCTTCTTGTGCTTTATTTCCAAAGAATGTCCTTCATGGCAAGAAAACATGGCTTTACAGTGAATAACGCTCATAATTTTGGTCAGTTTGAGTGCTGAGCTCCATTCAACATGTGTCAACAATTAACTCTGTTTTTTTAGCTACTTAAAAACAAATCAGCTTCACTTTCCAGGACCCCAAAATAATGATGCTGCTAAAACACCGTGTTTAAGAGCTGAGATTAATTTTGGCCTGGAAATAAAGGCTTAAAGATTTTAGGTACTTGTTTTTTAATTATTTGAGCCTATTTGTTTATATATTTAAAGTAAAATTTGAACATACAATTTGATTAAGGGCCACTGGATTTTTCTCTTTGAATAAACGACCATAAAAAAAAAAACGAGTCAAGAGTAGACAGTAAAATGTATAGTACAGTGGATGGGAATTCATTTTCTTTTTTTAAGAAACAAAACAAAAACAAAAACTAACAAACAAAAAAACTTTGAGAAGTCCCAAAAGGTACACACAAAAATGAACTAAAAATGGACGAAAGACCTAAATGTGAGACAGGAATCCATGAAAATCCTCGAGCAGAACACAGGCAGCAACCTCTGTGACCTCAGCTGCAGCAGCTTTGTGGATGTTCTGTTTAATTAAGCAAGTGGTGGAGCTTAGAGAGAGACAGAATCCAGCTGACCTCTGTTTGGCCAAGAGGCTCGTGGCATTGGACTTGCACAAAAGGAACAGTAATGCTCACCCTTCCTTGGCTGGGCATTGAACTACCCTGACACGGCCCTAGCAACCACTGCCTTGGTTTTCACGTGTTAAAGTCAACCTGTGGGCAGAGCACGGAAGACCTGTTTGTGGTTGGAGGACTGACCGTGTCACCCACTGGGACTGAGGGAAGCGTATGAAGAAGCCCTCAAAGGTGGCATAGGAGGTGGGGGGCCAGAAAGGACACCATCTGGATTCTTAACTTAGTGCTCTTGCTGAGAAACTTTCTACTGAAACTTTGACTGAATACACATGGAAAAGAGGCTGAGAGGCCTGATGTCCCCTCACACAGGAAAAAAAAAACCCAGGTTTTTAGAAAAGAGCATTTTGCTGCTTTTGAATAGGCTTCTTACTCAACTTGCTGACCATACCTTCTAGATATGACAGACCTGTTTTATTGGCAGATGAAATAAAAAAAAAAAGAGAGAGAGAGATACTCTTTGTACTGGATGGTTTTGTTTGTAAGCAGAAGATCTACCTGAGCACCTGGTCCACCTCAGCCTGGTCGGAGGGTGTCAGGCCCCGAAGCTCCTCGGTGATGGTTTCGTTGACCCACTGCACCGCGGTGTGGACCGCCTCGGACCTTGCCGCTTGCTCGGCATCCGCCAGCTCAGGCAGAACGTTCTCCTGGGCTTCAAAGTGCGTTGAGATCACCACTGAACATATGCTCTAGAAATAACATAAACGTGTTCTACATCTTCCCCTCCCTCTTACAGAAAGGAAGAAATTGAATGTATCCGGCTTTTAATGTGCATGATATTTTATCACCAGTTTCAAAGGGAAAATGAGAATATGTAATTTTCCTTGAGATATTTTTATAACTGCTGAAACTGTATGGAACCCAACTTCAGGCAACATTTAAAATTATTACCTTATTAAAATACACTTACAAAAATCTTACATTGAACTTCATTTTTATCACTGCCTCTCCAATAAATAGCTAAAAGGATACAGACTTAATCATAATTATTTGCCTCCCAGAGACTCTAGCAAATTTACTTCTAACAAATATGTAGCAATTCAAGTGAATTATTATAATTATGAAAATGAAATTTTTCTTTCTGTCCATCAGCCCACATATCTATAAATCTATGTAAATTTATATATAAACATATGAATCTATATACCTATAGATTTACTGAACTCATCACATTAATGATGTCAGATTTTTTAAAAACTATTTTTGCCCCATTTCTCCATCTTGGATCATCTGCAGGCTAGCATGCCATGTCTGTACCCATATTGCACTTAAATATAATAAAGCCATAATGCTTCCTTGTATGGTTCTTGCTTTGTGTACATGACTACCTACAAGTTGTATGTATGTATTTCACAAACACTGAGTTTCAAAACGTTAATTTTCTACAATTTAGACAATAAATGCAAAGGAACCAAGACGCAATAAAGAACACATTTAAGCTATGTCGTACCTTGGGAAAATTTTGAATGGTGCAGAATATTTCCACTTGCAGGGTTGGAAGGCCCAGTCCATCCAATATATTCTTCCCCACTACTTTGCATATGGTGGGAGGCTTTGCAAGTTTAGAAAAGCAGTTTGCCTTCAACACACACACACAAACAAAAATTACAATACTATGACTAATTTATCTTTAAAAGATCATTTACATTGAGTACTATCTGAGACCAGTAGTGTCAGAAACATGGCCTGCACTATTCTCACTTAATATTTGGAAGTGCTCTAAGAGAGAGAGAGAAGAGCACGAAGCTGAAGCAGAAAGCTCACTCAAAAAGCCTGAGTAAAAAGATTCAAGATGGTGTTTCTACATGGAGGAGCAAGAGGGGGGAGAGAAGGACGAAGGGAAAGAGGGGACACCCTCCTGAACCTCATCAACGGATTGCACGGACAGGGCTCTTTATCTGCATTCATTGCCAACCAGACCTCTGATCTTTGTATTCAAAATCCAGTAATAGCCCACATAACAGGTCATCTCCTACCCACAGGTGGTGCACCAGCACAAAAAAGCAAAAGTCAATTTTCAAGCCATCCATATATGTATATATAGATGGATGTGTGTGTATATATGTGTGTGTGTCTATAATACGTATTTTATATATACAAAATTTATATATGCATATATATTTATACACACATATATAATTTATTTTAGAGAGAGAGTGTGTGTGTGGGCAGGGGGAGGGGCAGAGGGAGAGGGGAAGCAGACTCCCTGCTGAGTGCAGATTCTCCCAGACTGGACTCTATTCCAGCACTTTGAAATCACAACCCTAGCTGAAATCAAGAGTCGGAGGCTCAACCACTGAGCCACCCAGGCACCCCAAGCCATCCATGTATTTTAAGGATGATGGTTCATATGTTACAGAGTAAGTGTCTCAATGAATTTAGGTAGAATCAGGAGAGAAAAAAGATCATCTAGCTTATGTGTTGTGTGTTATAGTGAATTTGAAATAACTAGCAACAAGTATCCACAATGTACAATATGTTAGGAAGAGAAAGGAACTAGCATTTTTTAAGTGTTTAGTATATACCTTGAAGGAGTGTCTTGTTTATCACTGTATCACACACTACAGTGCCTGGCATATTTAGGATTCTATAAATTAAATCTTGTATGAACTAATGTGTCAGACACATCCCTGGGAACTTTGTATACATTATGTTATAAAATTCTCAAAACAACCCTGTAAGGTAGATCATATCATTTCCATTCCACAGAGGAGCAAACTGAGTTCCAGAAAAATTGTACAAGATAAAGTAACCAATGTTTTAATTATTCACTGCTTAGTAACAGACGACTCCAGAACTTAGTGGCTGAAGCCATTTATTCACTCATGATTCTGCAATCTGGTCTGGGCTCAACACGGTAATTCTTTTGGCTGGTTTTGCCTGGGGTCTCCCATTCAGGCTCCATGATCTGGAGACTTGACTGGGTCCAGAGTATCCAGGATGACTTAACTCATGTGTCTTGGCGTCTCAGCCAGGATGGTTAGAACATCCTAGAGGCTGGCTGGGCATGTCTTTCTCACAGGATTTCGTGGAGCTGTTGCATCTGCCAGAGCCTCTCTACCTTGATCTCTCTCTCTCCAGTCGGGTAATTGACTTCCAGGCAACATGATGACTGGTTTCCAGGAGGGAGTATTCCAATAGTACAAACCTCAATATGGTAGTACTTTCCCATGCTTTTGCCTGCATTGTGCTTGGCATGCGGCTTGTGATCAAAGCAAGTCATATGGCCAAGTCCCAAGGTGTAGGAGAGATTTACATAAGACCAGTCACAATGGTGGTTTGATTCATTGGGGAGCATCAATATCATAGTCTACTACAGCTCCTAAGTGGAAGGGCTAAGAATCAAATCAGATCTGCCTGGCTCTGGATCTCAAACTCTTTATCAAACTTTGATAAGGGACTAGATGTATTGCTATTGCCCCCAAGGATCTTCCTCATTATCTCAGTTCCTCAAGTATGTAACAGAAGCAGTGAAGAAATGGCATTTGAGTTGAACACTAGAGAATATGTATTTCACTGGGCAGACAAAGGGGAGGAGTCAAGGGCAGATACTTTGGGTAGAGGGAATACGATAAGGCAAGGGGAGGGAAGTGAGGAACTTCAGGCTTTAGGGAATAGTAAGGAGCCACAGGAAGTTTCTGAGCAAAAGAATGATGATCAGATTTAGGATTAGGAAGGCTGCTCTGGTAACACAATTCAGTCGAACTTGATAGAGGGAGAAACTAAATGAAAATACAGATGGCTAAAACTCAGGCAGTGACATTGTCTTTTGCCAGTCCAATTCCTGAACATCCTTCAAAGTCCAAGCCAAAACTTTCTCAGATGCTACAGCCTACAGGGATCTTCCCTATCCCGGAATTCCTTTGACAGGCATACAGTGATCTGTCCCTCAGTCTAGCACAATCATATATCACCTTATCTATTACTCCAGTTCATTCATGTAACAGTGGTTTTTGTCCCCAACCAAGGTATAAACTCCCAGAGAAGTGTACAAACCAAAGTCCTGGCTGCCTAGCAGACTGGGAAGAACATTACATTGAAGAACCTGGGTCCAAGTGTCTAGTCTTAACTTTTGCACTAGGTAGCTGGGAGGCAAGGTCTTCATGTCTTTGTGAAATGAAGAAATTAGACTAGTTAACTTTCAAGAATTCCTCAAGTAAGAGACAGTGGAAAGAGAATGGAATCCAGAGTCGCATTCATTCATGTGTGCCACAAATAAGTGCTTGAGTGTCCACTATGTACCGTTTAATCCCTTGGTACTGGGAACACAGACCTGCTTCGATTTGTCACTGTTATTCACTGTGTCCCTTGGGAAAATCACCTAAATTCACTGCGCCAGTTTCCGTATTTGTAAAACTGAAATTAATTTTTACCTCCCAGTGGTCCTAAAGATTTAAGTGAAGTAACATAAATCACAGAGCCCTGGGATCTCAGCGCATCCCTCCCCACCCGGCCCCAACATACAACTTTCACTTCTAGGCCACGACCAAGAGAAGTAAACATTCATGGAACACCTCCCATATCAACTGCCACAACCAGGTGTGGTTTTGAACCTTGTAAACACACCGTGCTTCTTTACTGCATGTACATACTCTGCTGTCCCAACCACACTGCCTTCCAGGAGGAAGGTGTTGTTGGCTAGTACTTAACGGATCTGGAAATGAGAACACGCTTGTCTGTTTCAACTGCTCATTGCTTAAGGCTAAGGTATGTGCCTGACCTTGTGCTGAACACAGGGGCTAGGCACGTGGTAGGAAAAGGCTCCTGCTCTCCATGAAGCTCGCAAGCCTAGGGAGGGTCTCATTACGTTCAGGAAATGATTGAGGAACACGGGAGGACAATTAGTTCAGGCGAAACGGGCAAGACTGATGTGAATTTGGAGTTTGGGCAGCAGCTGGTCGGCTGGGGATGGGCATCCAGGAAGAGAAAGGTGCACACTGCAAGGAGCATAGGTTTGAAGGAGACTTGGGAGCAGTGAGAACGGGCTGGGCATGAGGCCCTAGGGCTGGCTGAGGCCAAGCTGAGGCACTCATCCGTGTTCAAACGGAGGCCGCTGGAGGTTGTTGGTAAGCTGAGCTACGCGGTATTAAGGTCTGTGTTTAAAAAGCACTGGCACCCGGGCGGACCCGCTCAGAGGCAGCGGGGAAGCCTGCCGGCCTGAGCTGTCGCTTCGGGCCCGAATGCGCCTAGACCCGGCTTTCCTCTAACCGCTGCCTGTCCACCACTTTCCAAATTTCTCTCTCTCTCCAGATTCCTCCCGCCCAGGTTTCCGTACCGCTTCTTCCCTAGGCATCGCCTCCCGGAAAGACCACGGACCCCGAGCCCGCGGCGGCCCGCGCGCGTGCGCGACTCAACGGCGCAGGCGCGTGGCGTTGCCGCAGCGTGGGGCGGGGGGAGAGGGGCTGGAGGGAAGAGGGTGTTTGTCCCAGGTCCCTACCAGGTGCCCGTAGACGTCGGCAGGCTGGAGGTAGAAGGTGGAGTTGAGCAGCTCTTCCAGCCTGCGCGGGACGTCGTTCTCCCGGTAGTACTCCATCGCCTGCTGCTTCAGCCTCTGCAGCTCCCTAGTGGTCCCAAAGCTACGGCCGCCGCCTTCTCCCATGGTAGGAGATTTAAGGCTACAGCTGGGGTTAGCCTGGGGGCCTGCGAGCGTCCTGCCCGTCGCTAGGCAACGCAACGAGATTCCCGATCCCCCTCCCCAAGATCTCGCGAGGCCACCAGCCCGGGTTCTTGCCGCGGCGAGAGCTGCGCATGGCTTCTCCAACCTCCTCAGTCCCCTCGGTGAGGACTGGGCCCGGGGCTTGGGCTTCTTTACTCCCGACGCTTTTCCTCTGCTGGCGTCATTTTCCACCACTTTCCCCGACAGTTTTCCTGATGGGGATAGAATTCATGCTCTCAGGAAATGCCTTCTGCGGAAGCGTGGGAGCGGTAGCCCCTTGCCTCCAGCGGGGGGACCGGAGCCTCTGGTGGCGCGTCGTGGTCCCCACGGCCCCGGGCCATCCTGCTTCCCCATCCCCGCAACCCCCTCGTTGGTCGATGTCGGTGAGCGCCTCCGGGTGGCGAGGGTGTCCCATGCCCGCCCACTCTTGGGGGACCCACATACCCTTACTGGTCCGTGGAGGTACCAGGAATTCATTCGTTCGCCCACATTTAGCCACCTGCCCTGAGCCTAGCGGTGTGCTGGCTGGGCACGCTATGGTGTGCAGGAGAGAACCGGCTACCCACCCCCACCCCCACCCCGGGAGATCAGTGGGAGGGAAGACCAGTGTGGCCTGAAAAAATTAGGGATGAATCCCGAATGGTTATGGCTTGGACAGGCCTAGGGGTGGTCAATAATATAGGCAAGACTTGAGAAGGAAAAGCGGGAATCTAAGACTTCATTGGGTCATATCCCTTCTCTTGTACCTTCAGAGGCTGCCTCAGTTCTGCCCTTTTAAATCCAGCTGCCTACTTGGCTTCATTACACCTGCTACGTGTCATGCGCAATCAGAGAGCTTCTTGTGCCCTCTGCTCTAGATACTTCTGCAGAAATGGGCCGAGATGGACAGGGGGTTCTTGTTCTACTTTTGCCTGTATGTGTTCCTGACTCCAGCAGATCACTTAAAACGTCTGTGCTGTATTTTGCTCATCTGGAAAGCAATCCAATCTACTTTGCCTGCTTCACAAGTCACTTAGGATAAAATGAGAAAGTGAGTGAGAAGACACTTTAGAACAGGATAGTTATTTTCAGTAGATGCATGTGGATGTATAACAATATGTGATTCAGTAAATACTGTTCTAGGAACCCAGACATGTACCTCTTTCTGAACTTCTTCAGTGTTGTTTCTGAATCTTTAATGGAACATCTCACTTTCTGGAGTGTGACAGATGATCATGGGCCTGCCTTATCCCCCTTGCTAGCTGGAAATCCCTCCGTGGTAGGAGCCCAGTCTGAGTCACCTTCACATACTTCTCCCGGCTGGGCCGGCAAGGACAGAGCATATGCTCTGCTGAATAGGTGTCGAATGGACCTTTATACAAAATAAGTCTGTGCTATTGCTGCTGTTGTGTCCATTCCATGCGTGTGCCTTTCCTCCCGTCCCCATGGTTGGAAGGCACCCCCTTATCTGGGACGCCCATCCTCCAGTGCTGGGCTGTGTCTCACATCTGCAGAGAAGCCATGCTCCACACCAGCTCTCCTCACTCAGCCCTTCCTTTCTTCAGAACTCCTTCCCCACTTGGAGCCACAAAGCTCAGCCCTGAGGGATGTTTTGACTCATTTGACACATCAGTGGAAGATTGGAAGTATTCTGGGATGGGACCACCACGTTTTGGAGTTGCCCATCTATAACCCACTGGCCTCCAGGTTCCATGAGAACAGACACTTGGTCACTCTTGTTCACCATTGTGTCTCCAGTATATTAACTTACAGAATCATTGCTCAGTAAATATATGTTGAATGAATGGATGGATTTTTTTAAAAGATTTTATTTATTTATTTGACAGACAGAGATCACAAGTAGGCAGAGAGGCAGGCAAAGAGAGAGGAAGGGAAGCAGGCTCCCGGCTGAGCAGAGAGCCCAATGTGGGGCTGGATCCCAGTACCTTGAGATCATGACCTGAGTTGAAGGAAGAGGCTTTGACCCACTGAGCCACCCAGGCGCCCCTGAATGAATGGATTTTTACACATAATGAATGTTTAATAAATACTTTACTGGAAATGATTTGGAAATGAGTGAATAATGAATACACCAGGCTGTCTGGAGCAAGGATTTGTTTTCAGTAGTAATGAGACGTCAGGATGGAAAGGTAGGGTGGGCAAGATGGAAATGGTGTTTTAGGAAGTTAGCTGGTAGCAGTGGGTAAACTGGGTGGGTGTTTAGTTATACAGAAAGCAGGGGACACAGGGAGAAAATCATGTCGATATTAGGGCCTGAACCGCACTGGTAGGAATGGCAAGAGATGAATGACAGAGTTAAGGAAGAAGGATGGAAATCATTGTGAGTGGTTGGATGTGGGTTGGGGGACCAAAGATGCTGCCATCGAGGATGGCTTGTAGAGTGCTGTTGCGGTTGATAGAAATGGGATAGGTGAGCTAGTGATGTGGTTTTGATGGAAGGAACATGATGCATTTGGTTTTAGATGTGTGGAACTTTTGGAGCACTGGTATCTCAGAGAAAAGGGAGGACTGATGATCCAGCGATCGCCCATCCACATGGAACTTACAGTTGAAATAAGAATAGATGAATCCTCTGGAGGGAAAAGGGGCGAAAATCCTCTTGAAGCAAGGACCTAAATATGGAGGAAGGAATATATTTAGGACATAGGAGGAGGGTAAGGTGCTATAATAGGGCAATAAGCAAAAAGGGCTTAAGGAAAAAAGAAAACAGTCCAAATCCTGAAGTCTAAGGCAGAGAGTTTTGTGTCAGATGTGCGTGGGTACATAGGCTTAGAATAAATTGGAAAGAATACACTTTAGCATACTCATTGTGTCGTCCTTGGGTAGTGAGATCATTGGGAATTTTATTTTTTTACATATTAGTCGTATCTGATTTTCCTAAGATGGATGTATAACTTTGAACAATTACATGAAAAATTTGTATAATTTTTTTTAAGATTTTATTTATTTATTTGTCAGAGAGAGAGGGAGAGAGAGCGAACAAGCACAGGCAGACAGAGTGGCAGGCAGAGGCAGAGGGAGAAGCAGGCTCGCTGCTGAGCAAGGAGCCCCATGTGGGACTCGATCCCAGGACGCTGGGATCATGACCTGAGCCGAAGGCAGCCGCTTAATCAACTGAGCCACCCAGGCGTCCCACATGAAAATATTTGAAGGAAGAATATTACATCATGTTAAAGACTGAAATTAAAGGAGAATTAAAGACTGAGAAGAGATCATTAGAAACACAGTTGTTCTGTTGTAGGATCATCCCACCTTCTTAAAAATAGAACTGTATGTAGGCTAAATAAATAGCTAAGACCACCATCCCTGTTTACTTCTGTCATTCACTCAATCAACAAATATTTATTGAATGTCTACCATGTTCCAGATGCTGTTCTGGGCATTGGGAAAACAGTTGTGAATAAAATAGGGAACATTTCTTCTCTTCATGGCACTTAGTTCTCACGGCCCTCAATCCTAGCACTTACATGCTGGTGAGCCATCAGGACAATAAACTGCATTAAGAGATGTGAAAGCATTTTGAGAAGTTGGTATGCTAGGGGTTTATTAACATCCTATTAGTGTTGTCAGATTCAGATGAAATAAAATGACTATTCATGAATATTTCAATTTTCTTATTTTCTGTAGATATTAGAAGCACTGGGGTTTTAGCTGTAAAATATATTCATGTACATGCTTACTGTATACATACTTCTCACATTCCTTGTTTTAGTACCATGGAGACTATATTTCCATTTCATATGGAGACTGAATGTCCAGGGGCACTCACAGAACATCAGAGCTTTCTCTGATGTTTAAACAGGGGAGTAGAAGGAAAGGATAAGAAGGGAAGGAAAGGCAAAGAAAGGCTCAGGAGATAAGGAAAGTTAATATCCAGGGAGGGAGGGTAGGACTGTACTCTCCTCTTTTAGATAGAGGACATAGCCATGACTATTGACTTCCCATGGATGGGGTGCTCACAGTGAAAGAGATGTATGGTGTTGGACAAGGGCCATTTGGGAATTAGAAGACAGATTGGAGTCTCAGCTGTCCCCAAGATCTAAACCTCACCAGTCAAATGAATGGCTGGACTAGATCAGTGTTTCCTAAGCTTTTTGAAAATGAACACTCCTTTTTAACAAAAAAAATGAGGGGACCCCCCCCCC
>ML098712.1:0-11035 GCA_003697995.1 Taxidea taxus jeffersonii | reverse complement strand
CCCCCCCCCCATATAATAGTGGTTATATGCAGTGAGTATAAATTCAGCGGTATGTTTGGAGCAATTATATTTCATTCATGCTAATTCCATACGTATGACAAAGACTACGTGTATAGGCAAGCCACTCTCCAGTGTTGGATGTGTGTTTGGTGGACATCTGGAATGGTGAGCCCCTTGCCCACAGTGTGCAGACTTCTCAGGGAGCTCGACTGAGAACCATAGAGCCAGGTCTCCCCATCCGAGACCTCTTCTGTTTTAGCTCTGATTCAAAATAAAACATCAGGACATACTAGCCTAGACCTATTTGCTAAATGAAGACCCTTCGTGGAGGAAATGAATCATTCTTCAGGCTGCATTTCAAAAAGGATTTCTAAACCATGTCAGGTATTTCATAAATGAATGAGGATAAAGAAAAATATATTTGTTCATTTCCCCTAACCCTCTGCAACACCTTTATATAAATTGGAACTTGTTTGCCATGACTTCAATGTTCAGAAGTGATTGTTTAGATGTTATTTTGGGGTTGCTATCAAGTGCTTGTTAATTCTTGCCTGCATTTGCCATCTGTGTTGAATATCATTTTTCATAGGGAACTAATGAATGTGATTGCAGGTGCCTTTAATCATAGAGTCATAGAAACGAGAGACAGAATAGATGGAAATGTTGCCTTTTCTCCATCTAGAAAATGGGATTAATAATGTTATCCCTCCTCCCCCAGTTTCCAGGAATGAGAAATAGGATTGCCAAGCTAATTGTAATATAAAGAGCTGTAAATTAAATGCTAAGTAATAAGAGTAGGAATGATTTGACTAATAATAAAACGTTTTTTTTGTAGTTTGATTTTTTAATTACCAATGTCTCCCAGCAGTAGTCATTACCCCTGTGCTAGAAAAACAAAAACCAGGGCAACAACTACCATTGGTGGAGAACCTTTATCTGCCTGGGGTTTTCCTTATATCATCCGATTGAATCTGCAAAACCACTACAAAAGGTAAGCAGTTGGCCCAAGGTGGATACAGTTAGCAAATGGTGGAGTTGGAATTTGAACTCAGATCCATTGGACTCCAGGGCCCATGCAGCCCTCCCCCCACCCCACCCCCTGCCCCGATGCCCACTACCACTGTGCTCCTCTGCCTGTCAAATCTGGAAGTCTTGTAGTCAGATCCTTCGATCGCATGCCAGCGATTGCTAGGGGCTTGGCCATCCTTTCTGGAAGAAGCCAGTTGAGTTGCTCACAACTCAGCTGTGAAAGGAATTCACAAAGGAGAAAGGAGAAAATAGAAAGGAGCCTGGGTGAATGGTCTTAAGCTCTGGGTCACCAGTTCTCAGTCTGGGCTGCACATTAGAATTACTTGGGGATTCTACTAGATTCTGGTAGGATCTAAGCACTGTTAGAATTTAAGCACCAGGAAGAGGAGGGTTATTAATATTGTAGTATTAACAAAACAGATACCTGGGCCCTACCCCAGACCTAAAAATTGGAATCTCCAGGGGTGGGGCCCACACAGAGGTTGTTTGTTTTTTTTTAAATATAGATGATATTAATGTGCAGTCAAGATTGAGAACCTCTGCTCTGAGAGATTTCTTCATGGATCATGTCAGATAGAGAATGGATAAGGCTTTCCCCAGGAATGATTTGATAGTGGATACAGCTAAGAAGTATTGAACCTTGGAACCAGACCATATGGGTTCGAGCCCTGCTTCTTCCAGTTCCCAGCTGTATGACCTTGTAAAAGTTATTTGACCTCTCTGAGCCCATTTTCTCATCACCTAATATTTTCAATTTCATAGAATTGCTATGAGATTAAATTTGAAGATCCATGGAAACTTCTTCCCACTATGCCCAACACATAGAAAATGATGTCATTATTACCAAGGAAATTAAGGAGAAGGAAAATAACATTTTTAGAGTTTTACTGTGTTTGTCTGAAAACCTTAATTTAGCTTTGTAGAGGAATTCAGGTGGAATTGGATTAAATGATAAGGGGACCTCTCCCACCCTTTAAAAACAATATTACTAACCTTTTAAGATAATCAGACCTCCTGGTAATCTATCACTTTTGTTTTAATCTTTACCACTTGCTCAAAATTATAGAGTTGATGCATTATTTCTCTCTTGTTTCCCAAATAAAGCAGAAAGCTGGAGCCATGGTTGTAATGTGAGTGTTCAAAGCTGGCATCCTGTCAAAGGCTCTTTTAGATCTAGCCTTCCGGTCATTTGTTGTGAGGGCTTTGACACTGAAAACCAAAAGATACTGTTGGAGATGCTCTTGCTGGCAGTTTAATTGGTATTTTTCAGGATATAGACACACAATTTCTATATATGCAGAATGAAATAGGGAGTAGGGCAATTATCCAGTGAGATTAGACAGTTAAAAAAAGGTGGGGGAATCAGGCAAAAGAAATTCTTTAAAGCAAGCTATTTTGCCATTTTTGAATAGATACTTCTCCAACTTTGTAGAAGTAGATACAACTTACGAGTATTTCTGTGACCTAATTACAGGGCTAATAAAGCAAAATGAATACATATAAAATATCCTACAAAGGCCAGATTTTCCAATTTGTACTTAATATAACAGCCAAAATAAGTACAGGAATTGCATTTATTGCAAATGAAGAAAATGTTAAATATCTTTCCCACATAGGGGGCAGCAAAGAAGAGAGGAGAAATCCCAGTTAAGAGGACCAGTAAGATGTTTTATTAAGTTATGGCTGAAACTGTTTTCTCTGTAGCTGCTGCAAACATTAATTTGGTTAGTTTCCTGGCCCCCGAGAAGGGTATGCCCATCTATTTCATTGTTGCACTTGAATGAAAGCCAATAAATTGTCTGACTTTTGTAATTAAACTGAAGAACTTGATTGAAGGGGATTTTAGCTTCCCTGAAAGTGTGCTTTAAGTTAATCTACTTGAGAGGAATTATCTATTTCTTATTAGTGAAATCAAAATACTCTGTGCCTTTATAACTGATGATTTCTACAGGCCTGGTCATGAATCTAATGGTATTGGTAAAATGTCAAACATTATTTGGGGAATTTATAAACTTTCAGTTGTCAAAAATTTAGGACTTGAGTTTTGACATTTTGTTGCTGGCAAAATGTAGAGTCATAATTGTTTTCTTTTTCTTCCTTGATTTGCCATTTTGGGGGATCATGTTTAAGGTATTTGAGAACTTTTGTTTCTTGAATTTTTTTAAAAAATTGTAGTCATAGATGCAGATGAGAATTAATTCTTTTGGGGGAGTAATTTTAGGGAGTAAATTTCCAGGATTTTTTCACAAAATCATTTTAGGCAAATTTTTCAGGATTGATTTGATTTAATTGCATCACTTTTATATATGACAATCATATATAAAGTACTATCATTGGAGCCCTGTGTACTTCCAAAATTATTTAAGGTGACGTTTGTGAATGAATCTCTAATGTCAATCTAATGTATTAAATTTCTGGATAATTAAAAAATACACAGAATTATATGTTAACAAGGGAGAGTAGATCTGGTTTTTATTTAAATTCCACTTATATTTTGTGATTGTGCATTCAAAACCTTAGGTGGATATTATAGAAATAAAAGCAGTAATGATCAGAATTAGTTTCTCAGAAAAACAATGTTTCCATTAATACTTAAGGAGAGAGAGAGGATTAAAGTCTAAAATGTCATTTCTAAAGTGGAAATAATTTTAATATGTATTTAATAATGCCTGTCTTACAGGGGCTACAGTCAGCATAACCATCTTTAAGTGGTACAGTTTGGAGATAGGAAGGAAAAGGAAAGTACGAGAGAATCTAACACAGGTGTGCTCAGGAGTAAAGAGTGATGGGTATTAGGATGATTTTGTGTAAGGGAACTTTCACTTGAAATAAAAAATAGAGGCAAAGTGAGGTGGAAATTGTAGTATCTGGGTGCCTGCCCTGGTCTCCTCTTCTTTTTGTGTGCACAGAGATATGGCTAAAGGAAGCCACATGGGTCACCGAGGATCGGCCCTCTGCCACTGCCCCTGTGGGTGGGAACTGGCCAAACTCCCAGAAGGAGCTACCCTTGTCCAGCAGCTACTGTTAGACTGTAGGCCAGGTGATTTAAAATATCCCTGAGCCATTCTAGGTAATCCTCTTTCCCAAAGTTCATGACCACGTATTTGCACTCTAGGCTTAGGATCGTTATGGGAATTTGAAACTAGAGAAGACCGTGTACCAAATTCACAAGGCAGAGAATTTCTAGCAAAGAGCATCTCAGTTAATGTGAGGTATCTGTGCCTTCTAAAGAATTTTCCTACTTCTACAGCATTAAAAGTAGAGTTCCTATTTGAAAGAACTAGTAACAAATTTCTCTTGGCCATAAAATTATTCCATGCCAACACTTGTTGGAATTTTTATTAACTTGTGGATCTGACCTAAACTTTGGCTGTCTAATCCTTAAATGCTTTCTTATTTTTTTGCTAGCCAAGCTGACAGTATGCAGGGGGAAAGTAAGGCTTATGTACTGATTTTGAGAATACAACCTCAAAGACTGTACTTTATAGAGCAAGAATCAAAGACTATGATTGTAGAGTAAGAACAAAAACAACTCTTGTTTTAAAGTACAATATTTGAAATAACTATAACATGCGGGTATCAATTTATAAGCTTTAGAATGTATATTGTCCTATGTACCATATTCTATTACTTTACTGAAAATCCAGGCATTTTGAATTCTTGACTAAGACCATTGCAAGAAAAGTATCTGTTCAGTAAATAATTTTTACACATTTCTGATAAATCTGTTGTTGGAAAATAGTTGTCTTTTCTTGAGACAATTGTAAATGCAAAAGCAGGAAATGCAATCAAAACAAGGCATTGAAGATTTACAGAACTTTTCGTTTGTATTTGTAATAGACTTTATATCCATGTATTATTTGTTATATGAGAATAGGAGTAATCACCATGCGTTGTTGTTTTTCTTTTTTAACTGAAAGTCACCATTTTACCTTCCCTAGTATATGTTGTCTGAGTCTGACTCTAACTCACTCCCAGCAAGCCTTGAACTTCTTACGCTCTTTCCGAGTCCTGATGCTAAGAAACAAATGCAGTGCCACTTGGCACAAAATCTGACTCTTGCTGGTGGGTCAGAAAATGTCACATGCATGAGCCTATACCCTCTGGGACGAAGGCTCACTACTACATCAGGATCAGCTCCTCTGATCACCCAGTTTCTGAGCAACATCTCCTCGCTCTCCGAATTTAGACTTCAGCATATACACCTTGCGCTAGCTTATCCCATCTATTTTTCACAAAATACGTAGGTAAAATTGTCAGGTTTTTAATGGCTGGTGTCTACAGCTAGTCCTTTGGGTCAGTCATCTTTGTGTTCATTACTCAAGTGTATCTGCCTCAGTTGGATGTTTTAAAATAAGCTGAACTCTGGAAGGCTTGCATTGGAGGAAAGGGACTGCAATCCTGCGTCATGCAAACTGGAGAGAGACAGTATGGTAACGTTTCTTGGATACTTAGTGCTTTCTGACTTTTGGAAGAAAAGGAAACTTGGCAGCATGTAATTCTAAGAAAACTGTAAGAAACAAAGTAGAACCCAGCTCTGGGGAGGGGCGTTGTCTGACATCCTCACAAATCCTGCGGGTTCAGTGTTGACTGAGAATGAACCTGTACATTCCACCGAGGGCAGAAAGAGCAAAATCTTTTTCTTCCCTTGGCCAGTGGTTCTGTTAATTCAGGAGCTATAAAGCAGATTTTAAATTGACATCATTTTCTAACTGGAAAGTTAAGTGCCCCTTCTATCTGGAATACAAACATTTCAGCAGGTCCTGTTGTCCATGCACTCGATGTGAACTTTTTATTCGACTATAAAGGATCTTAACATTTCTGTGTGTTGACTTTTAGGGAAATACATAGCAATAGCAAATACAGTAAACACTAAATAAACCAAGGGGCTCGGGTTGAAATAAATATCTGTGGCTCTCACAGCGTAAGTCCATGCACAAATCTGATCATGAAGAATGTTAGCTTTTACCGTGGAGAACAACCACATTTTAGCCCAGGGTACAGCTCTCATTGCTGGTGTGGACATTCCACCAGTTAGGTCCGCACAGACACAGGAATGATGCAACATTTTAAAATACACTCTTTTCTTCTTAAACACGTGCCCACCATCTTGACAAACACTGTCTAGTGGGAAGTTCAAACACACGTCACCCGAGGTTAATTTCTACCTTGTGCAGTCAGGTGGCTCCAGATGTGCTGCGAGGATCCACATGAGCCAGGAGACGCAAATCCCCATTTTGTGGTCTCCGCACTTTGGAATTCTGTTCAGACCTCTTACGTTGTGGGCAGACATATGAAAAAGGAGGACGCAAAAGTGAAACCAGTCCTGGGGCTGCTGTCAGCGTGGACGTTCTTTCCACTGACCCTGTGCTCGTATGACTTGCTTTTGTCCTCTTCACACGTTCTTTTTCTCCCCCCCCTTCACACTGTCCACCCAGGCTCGCCCTGGGAGTTCATGCGGAGGCCACCAGCCTGAGCACCAGCAGCAAGCACCCACCCCCCACCCCGGGCCACCTTCCTCACATTCCTGCTTCCTGGGCCATCTTTTGTAAAGGGGGTTTGGGATTCTAGCCCTGGCGGTCCAGGCTCTCCTCGCTGTGGCTGCAGGGACTTAACCCATTCTTCCACTGTCTTGACCGCCTGTCCAGTGGGCAAAGCTGTTAGAAATAACTGTGTGGTCATATTTACTGCTTATGTGTTTCCGTGATAGGAATCGTCTTTATAGATAAGAAAATCATAGAGCCAGGCAGAACTTTGGGGTCATGTAGTTCCATGCCCTCATTTTACACACACACACACACACACACACACACACACACATCTTCATCTAAGCAAATAGAAAAACCTCTAGTTGCTGGCAAAAAGCTGTCAACATAATTCTTCTATTCAGGTATCAATTTATTTAATGAGTTTAAATTAAAGATTTTAAAAATTCTCTTCATTATGGCTAAAGGAAAAATACCATTTATGATACACAGTTAGTATGGTTATTTTGGTATAATATGTGTAATTGTCCCAACTGAATATCCGGCATATTCTGACAGTGTTACGAGACTTAAAAATTTAAAGCCTAAAATTCCTAAATTCCGAGAAAAAAGTGCTACACTTGTTTAGGGCTGTGGATCTTGTACCGCGGCCTCACAGAGGGTTAGCTGGAAAAAGTTCTGTGGCTTTCTTCAGATTTATAATTTTAAATGGCCTTTTGGTAGCTGCGTTCTCTATACCCTAGTTGTCAAGTAAGCAGGCAGATGTTTTTGCCTTCTGATAAATTACCATAATAAACATGTCTGCCTCCCTTACTTCATCTGCTACAAAGAAATATTCAGGGCTCATCCGGTAGGAAGGTGAGTCACCTGAGGCTTTGTTCCCGAATTAGTAACGCGGCAGGCTCTCATTTAGCAAGTTGTGCTTCTCACCAATTAAAAGGCAAAAAGTTTCTCTCTCTCCCTCAGATAGAGACTTAGGCTTTCACCTGTCAGAGGAAAATGAAACCGTCACTAACCAGTGTTTATTTTGCTGGCGGGTTCATGCCTACGACGAGTGATTTTTTTCCTCCAGGTGAATTACTCCCCACGTTAGCGTGGCAATGACTAATAAAGCATTTATGAAAACGCAAGTGTGTTGTCCTCACTCCCACAGTGTGTCACTGCTGCCGCCAAGTGACAGGTCTGAAAAAAATACATCAGCAAACCTTAAACAATTAGAGCATCGATTCCACTTTGGAAAAAGAAGGCCCCCACTCCCTCCTAGACAAAGATACCTTCTCCTTACAGGATGAGAACGAAGAGGCTCTCCTAAATCCCTCTGACCCATGTAGCCATCCCTCGGAATTCGGGGCCTCTGAGACAAGAATGGCACGGTGGTGGAGAAAATAATGTCTTTCCCTGAACCAACTCTATCTCATTCTGGCCTCGAGGGGAGTTTCTAGTCTGGTTAGTTGTCCACAGCCGCCCCCAACATCCTCCAGAGCTACAGGAGGGAGCAGTCCCTGTCCTAAAAATCGAGTAGACCCACCGAGAACTTGCAAGTCTCGGAACCCGCGGGTGCTTGGAGACCTATGCAAAGACCATTCTCCTGAGCAACGTCATTCTTGAACTGGGCTAAGAGCTTTCAATTGCTGTGACATTTTCAGCCAGGGAAGGGAGTAGTTGTTGCGGAGAAATGCTTTACAGGCAATTACTTTATATTATCAACGGAGCAATTCCCTGTCCAGAGAGGGGCCAAAACGATCAGGTTAAATCGTGAAAGAGAGAAAGCGCGAGCGGGAGAAGGGATTCATCTCAGTAGCAGGTGCCGGTGCGCAGGCTCTGCGGCGCACGGTGTCACTGGCCCTTTAAGACGACGGCTGCGCTCCCTCCGCCGCCGCCGCCCCCTCCCCCGGAGCTGTTGACAGGTCTAAACCTCCCTAGCAGCCCATTGTGGCCACAGTAGGAGGCACCTGCAGAAAATGTGCCAAAACCAGGCAGGGAGCAAGAGCTTTTCAATAAGCCCCGCAGCTGGAGAGGAGAAGCAACACTAAACACGCGGGCGCAGACCAGGCATGTGATGGGAAAAGGGGTCAAACCCAGACACCTCCTATGGGCTTTCTGAGCTTTCTGAGCACCGTTTGGTTCAATTTGCTGACATCTTCTAGCTGGCTTTTCTCTATTTGCTTAATATGCTGAGGTATTTAGCTTAAAAGCACTAAATACTCCATCACGAGGAGCTCTTCTCTCCCTTTCCCATTTACTGTTATTAAGGACGTTTTCCAGTATTTTCTCCCTCTTTCTGCTCCAAACTAAGATTGTTTTCTTTCGGTTCTCTCTCTCTTACTGCTGTCTCACAGGCATTCGCAACCACATGCTACAGGCTTGATTTGACTCCCTTAATTCGGGGGGCAAGTCAGGCTCTCCCAGTTTGGGATCTGGGCTGCCTTAGTAAAGCACACATTCCAGCTGCTATCAGCACATGTCTGGAAGATGCATTGCATTTCGATGCAGTAAACCTTTGCTGGGCATCTACAGTGTCTCCACCGCTGTCCTCGGGACTTCTGGAAATCCAGAGATAGACAGATGTGCTTCCCCGCCCTTACTGCTTAGGGTCCAGCAGAGAGGCCAAAGAGCGGATGGGACCATGGGTTTTAGGAATTGGTCTTGCACCCATGCACTTGTCTTTGTGGTGCTTACAGCCCTTTGGAGAATAAGCTGGAGTGGAGGTAGGGCAGGGGGGACAGGGAGGGACCTGGCATGTGCTGGTGGTGTAGTGGCTTTGTCTAGTCTCTCTTGAGAAGCAAGAGGACAGAGTCTCACTAAGCTGAGAACCTGGCATCACACCTCAATTTTGGCAGCTCTCCAAAGTCGAAATCCTTGCCTTTACATGGGGCCTTCCCGTTCACATGATATGTCCCATCTATTCTTTTCCCCACTGGAGGTAGTAAGGCATTATCTCGGTCTTACAGATGAAAACATCTGAGACTCAGCACAAAGCACCTTGCCCAAGGGCACACAACCAGTGGGTGATAAGTGCAAAGGCCCTGAGGAAGCTGACCCCTCTGCTGCCCACCTTTACCTTTCTGCTTCCCTTCTACCCTGTGTGGCCTCTTCCACCTGTCACCCAGCATGAACACACGCTGTGAGAGTGGCGCAGAAGCAGACAGACAAAGGGACACTTTCACAGTGAAACTCTTCTCCCCCTTCCTACAGATGGAGAGTGTTGGCGTGTACGGACTCTGTGGGTGCGCAGCGAAGAGCAAAGTGAAGTGTGATTCCAGGTGGGAAATACCAGCTTCAGGTAGGAAAGGAATGAATTTGCGCAAGTACCAAACTGGCGTTGGAAGTCATCCTCCCCCCCCCCCCCCCCCCCCCCCCCCCCCCTCCCCGCCGATTTCATTCCTTTGGAGAGGGACGAGGCCCATTTCTAGCTGGGACAGTTACCCTGAAGCGCACGCGAGATATTTGCCAACCACTGCAGAACATCTGGTGGTTCAGAACGCTGACGAGTGGTAAGAGGCATGAGAGAAAGAGTATTTCAGAAGCACCCTCGAGTCGGGAATTGAAATTGTTTCCCACCTACTCAGAGCTTGGAAAATGGGCAACAGGGACATCTACACTCTCGAGCACAGCTGCCTAGTGGGACCTGGCCCTGCGCAGTCCTGTCCCCTCCCTGCTGTGGCTCCCCTGGCTCTGGGGGCTTGTGTGTGAGAGTTCAGGCCTGCCCCGAGGCAGGAAGAGATGGTCTCGGGTTCCTCCAGCTTGTTTATGCTTTAACATGTCTCTCCCCACAGAGGACTGGTCCTCTTCTTCCTTCTTGCCCAGTGCCTCCCTCCAATTCTGGAGGAAACAAGTGGACTATTCATGTAAAAAGAGAAAGAGTGAGCTGGGGGGCGGGGGGGATGCCACCGACAAACTCCATTGAAAGCCACTGGCTGTTCATTTACATTCACACTTTTTAAAAATGTTAACTAATGATGTTAAATGGTCTGCCAAAGGTCCTGGCAGGTCAGTTGTAGAAGTGTCATTTCTGCCTAATTAGGGCTCTTGTGGCTGCCCGGGGCCTCCCAGTGCAACTGGTGACAAGCCGAGAGCTGACAGCTTCAATTGGTGCCAATAGGAAGGTTGGACCGGTCGTGTTTTCCAACTCAGCCAGGTGTTTGCTGAATGGGGGAGGGGGCCTGGGGAGATCTGAGCGCTTCCATGATCCTCTTCTTTCACTGCTGCCTGGCAAAGTCCTCTCCCTCTGCCTGTCTTGTCTTGTGTCAAGGTCAAGAATGGGCTTTGCTAAATCAGCAATTTGGGTTATCTCTGGGAGGTCATTAGCAATCCCTGGCCCAGACATTTCAAGTGGTCTCAGACCCCAGAGGCTAGATTTTTTTTTTTTTCCTCCCTAAAATCAGAAAGCAGGAAAAGGAAAGTTTTAGGTTAAAAAAAATAGTAGGAAGAAAACAAAACAGACCAAAAAGGACCCAGAAAACTCTGCATAGCTCTCAGAGTGTTAAGCTTCTGAAGACATTCATAATAGGAAAACTGCT